>OY992883.1:92065302-92177802 GCA_963921405.1 Cepaea hortensis | reverse complement strand
GGCTTCGGTAGAAGTGCTCATATGCCAGACATTGTTAATACAATATGTTAACAGCAACAAAAATGCAGCTTATCTTTAGATATATTCACACTAAATGGCAACTGCCTTTCTCTCTGTGTTTCTGATAACTCACAACTCTGTTAGTTAGATAACGCCATATCTGAGCTTAACACCAGCTTGTCTTAAAATACTGACGACCTTGCTCTGCAGCCTAACTAGCAGTAACTGTTTGCTATATGCGGGTTAATAAAGAATCATTTTCTACGTCATGGGGTCTATTGGACACATGGTGTGGCCCCATATTTGTATGGAACAATCAGCAATCGACAGAGATAGAGTCAAAATCACACTGGTCATTTTTACTTCCCAGTCTATTTCTGCGTACCCGTTTTAGTCTGGGTTGACCTTGGAGCTCAGATCAATTTTAAAAATCTGCTTCGATGTGAATTTGAGCCCATGACAAACAGATGGGTAGACAAGGGATTAGCTCCTATTATTTCGCGGCTCAGGAACATATTTTACTACTGGAAAGAAGCTGGCGCTTTGCGACTTCCTTCATGTTAATCCATTTCATGTCCTGCCATGTTGTCACGTCATCTTAAAGTGAAATTGTCTCCATTTGTACAACAGCTGGCCACCCTATTTCCCTCATTGTGTCACATATTTATGAACACAGATAGATCTTACCATCATCATCCAGTGCCATTTCTGCATTGAACAGCAGTCGTGACGAGTCTCCAAATTGGCTGTGCCGCGTAACAATATGTAGCGACCTCAAATTAGTGTGAAACTGGTAAATGCAGTGGCGGACTGGCCATGGTGTCAGCTTGCACGTTGACAAGTGGGTCATGTGGGATTTGTGATGTAATGGGTCACCTTAAACATTAGACTCTATGTTTAAAATGCCCTGTCCTTTTAGTAGCTTTGTCCCTTAGCGATTAGTATTTTTTTACCTATTCCGCCAATGGAATTATAGGCCTCATCGGCCAAAAGTAAAATACAGACAAACAACAAAATAGGCATGTGAAAATATCCGAAGCAAATAAATAACGAATCTCTCCAAATACTTATCCATCGATTTTGTGTTTTAGGGATATGTATCACTGCGCTATCTTCATGGCACCCAAGAGTGGCCAGATACTGGCCAATACGCAGCCTCCTTCAAGAAACTCTATGGGAATCCAACTGAATATTATTGGAGAAAGTAAGTTGTCTGTGGCGTTTCTTGTTTGTTTCTTGTATTGTCCGAGGAAAGGCCAGACAGACACATAATCAAACTGCAGTTGGCACCATTAGTATTTGCACTCTTCGCTAGCTGTGGAAGATGAGGATTTTGACTCTTCGCTGGCTATTGAAGATGAGGACCAAATACGTATGGGAAAGACCTAAATGCTGTTATGCGGTTTTTTACTCAACTTCTTGTATTGCTTGCTTATGTTTCGAAGTGGTGATGTGTTTAGTGGACTCACGTTGGTCTTGATTTGCATTACCTGTATTGGCAATGTTGATTGTGATTACGATGAAGTATTAACTTTGCTCCGCTCGAAACCAGCAGATAAACGCAGGTCTTACCCAGCAGAAGTTGAAGGATGTGGTGGATGCTGAATGTCCCTGCGGCCATACTCTCATCTATACATCGGAACTGTCCTGCTTGTGGAAGATATTGCTCACAGTGAAATATTGCTGAGAACAGGAGACCGAGACTGGGCTGGGTGTCCTACAAAAACATTATTTATTCACAAAATGTGCAAATTCAATCAGCGACAGTTTTTACGTGGTGTAACATGAATGCACTCGTCTTCTCATAGCTTGATTGTCTGCTTCTGGATCAGTACTGCCAGTGCTAGCCGTGACCCTTCTTCACTTTCAAGTTGTAGTCCCAGCAACAGGCTGCATTAGTGCAGTCTGGCTGAATGATTAGGGTTCGACGAGATGAGGAAACGCTCAGCCAGTAAATGCTGTACTGAAGTCAATGTGTCGGTCACAATGTGGAGATATCGCAGCTTCGTTGTAGACGGCACAGCAAATACTACTTAATCAGTATTACTTATGAGACTCTTTTTAACGCCTTGAAGCCTATTAGGTATTTGGTGCTTTCCTCGTATGTTTAAAAAGCAGTCAACATTCGATGGATGACGTGGTTAGTGTCAGGCCAGATTATATTATCTAGTAAATTTGAACATACGCATTCTTAGTGTCAAGTATTTACTTGAATTTATCGTTCTTAATTAATTTGAACATAATCATTCTTAGTGTCAAGAATTAACTAAGAACTTGATCGTTCTTAATTTGAATATTATCAATTTAATTTCAAGAATTAAATTGAACTTGGTCGTTCTTAAATTGAATATCATCAATCTTAACTTACTATTAAGAATTAAAGTGAACTAGAACGTTCTTAGTTTGAACATAATCATTCTTAGTGTTAACAACTTGAACTTGATTGTTGTTATTCTCTACAAGATGCAAACACCTACGGACCTGACATCCAGGATAAGTTTCCCCAGTACTTTCCCTCTGTACCCATGGTAGGGGACAAAGTTGAAGTGGAGTGTTTGGCCTACGGAAGGTAAGACACGCTGACAGACACACACAATAAGACAGAGTATTACTATTACACTTCATTGAGTTTTAAAATGTACATGTTGTTCCTGATGCCTCCAATTATCTCTATAAAATACTCTAAAATTGTGACCTGGCTATTGGCTGGAAAAGACGCTATATTTAACCACACTCCCTGCCGCCTTACAGGATTCGTCTCAATAGACAGAGATTAGAAAGTTAACATGTAGATAAACCAGTGGAACTCAAGGGCAAACCAGCATTGTACAGGGTGTGTTTTTAATGACTGTGCAGTGTTTGAAAATATTGCCGGTCCAAGTTTTGTATTTACCTATTATTTTGCATAAACTTTACATAGGGTGAATAGGGTGGACCTGCAATATTTTCAAACACTGCACAGTCATCAAAAATACACCCTATACATACCTAGTACGCTATGGTTCGATAACTCAAACTGTTTCAGAAAAACGGCGTAAATTTTTGCTCCATAGTAGCAATCGCCGGCTCCGTTACGAAGGCGTTACGAATTGCAATTCGTAATCCAGCATACCGCGTTCGAAACACTGCTTTGGGCGATTTGTAAACAGACTTGCATTGGTTTACATACAATGAGATGAGTGCCGGTTTTTCATAAAGAATGGAAAACTACTGAACGTAAATTTGCCCAGAAATCGCAAACAGCCAAAAAATGCTGAAGTTGACTGCTACGTTCTGTAAAGGATATGCAACTAACTTTTAGTAGCAATCTCACCCTTTAGAGAAAGCCGCGTGCAACACGTGCCTCCAGAGTAAGACATTCTAACATGATAAAGATATTTGCTGATTTCAAAATTGACGAGAAAGAGATGAGTCTTGTAATTAACATAAACCGAAAACAACAAGCTAGAACAAAAGTTGAACATAAAGTAGGTCAGTACCAGCCAATCAAGGATGGCATGCAATAGGGATGCTTAATGTCTCCAGACCTTTTTCTCTATATTGTGAAAGTATGAGAAATCTATATGATAGAGCAATCGCCATCAAAATCCATTACATAAATAATATAAGATATGCAGACGATACAGTTTTGATTGCAGACGATGGTTAGTGTCTGCAGCATTATTTGGATGTTGTAATAATACACATTATTTCGAATATTATTGTTAGCTAGTCTTGCTTGGGGAATTTATTTTTGTTATAATGTAGTGTCACTTTTGTTTTATTTATTTATTAGAATACCTTGTTCATGAGCATGTCTCAGGAACTGAAATACTTTGGTCATATTCATGGTCACAATGCTTTAGAGTAGCCGAACGGCGCTGCCCGGGCAAAATTTCGAGTTAAAAATCTACCCAAAGTATTTCAGGATCCTCGCCGATGCAACGGAGTTCGTGCATTGAGCTGAGTTTCTCCAGACTCAGGTTTGAGTTAGGAGGAAAACGGAGCACTTATGGGTTAAACCGTGTGCCGTGATGTTGATCCAACGACTAAAACTAAAACCAAAACTAATAATGGAAAGTATGGTTTCTGGAAGTCGAGGCAGTGGCTGGTGAAGACAAAGATGGATACAGGACATTTAATTGAACATGCCAATGGATGTGAGCCGGCTTCGTGGCTTAGAGGTTATGACTTTTCTCGGTAATCTCGTATACTCTCGTGGGTTAACGTGATGACGGTAAGAATCAGCGGTGGTTCGAATCGCATCGATAACTTACGGGGTATGTGAGCCGGCCGCTCAGAAAGCAATGGCAAACTACTGAGCGTAATCTTGCCAAGAAATCAACATACAGCTGAAAGATGCTGGTGTTGACAGCGATGTCCTGTAAAGGATATGCAAAAAAAAAAAAAAAAAAAAAATGGATGTGTAGGTAGAACTGGCGCAGTTTCTTGAGTTGTTTTTTTTTTCTTGTTCGTTCAGGTGAAATGTGAGGAGTGCAATGTTCTTCAAATGGCATATTTCATGATGAAGATGATTTGGTTCGATGCAATTTGTTCTTGGGGTCACTGACTACCGGTCCCCAGCATGGCGGTTAGGCATTGAACTGCTACGGCCTCTGGAATATTTATCCTTGTGGCTGCGGTTTGCATTCGCATTTTCCTCATGTTGGGCTGGTAGTATATGGTTCCGTCGCCCTGCTACTGAGTGAGTGCGTGGCGCGACTCTGTGAGCTGTGATGTTCACATGGAATGCTTCTACATGTCCGCTTTTGTTTGTACAGTGACCAGCATGTTCGGAACAATGGCTACCGGCTGTTGCTGAATTGACTGATTTGCCTTTTCGGTTCACGAATGCATTTTTCAAGAGACTCCTGGGAGTCGGCGCTGGAGCTACGGAGTTCGTGCTTAATGCGACGCTTTGGGCGGGTCGCCCTGCGGATAGAGACAAACCATGTCAGAAAACCCGGGTCAATGAGGTCTTTCTGGTGACTGCCGATTCCATCGACGATGAACTGTGGTTTCCGTGGAGGACTTTTGTGTTGGCATTCTGGCGGCGGCACAGTGTACCTGTGCGGGCTGTTGGATTGCCGAGACTCCTGACTGTTCCACTTTTCACATTGGACAGTGGGGAGCATTTTGTGTGATATTCACTGGTACAGGAACGGAGCATAATGGGGACGACCCGATGCCGTGAAGTTGGAACCTCGACTAACTAACTGTTCTTGGGGTCTATTTTGTGGAATAGATATGTTTCTTGAGCTTCTGCTTTTATTCCTCTGTGACTCTGACTAACTCTCAATGCATATGTGTATCGCTAGGCTACCCTTGTACTATTCCTGGGTGAGGAACGATGGACCGATGCACCCGGATGCCAGGTATTCAGATTACAACAGAGTGCTAACTATCCCCAAGGCCAGGCTTGAAGACACGGGGTCGTATACCTGTGTGGTCAGGGGCGATCGGAACACGGCAAACAGAACTGTGTTTATAAGTCTGCTAGGTAAATGTGTTTCAATTATTTGTTTCTTGTCTGTTTGTTTGTTTGTTTGTTTGTTTGTTTTTTGTTTGTTTTTTGTTTGTTTTTGTTTTTTGTTGTTGTTGTTTTTTTTTTTTTTTTTTTTTTTTTTTTTTTTGGGGGGGGGGGGGGGGGGTTGACTTTTTTTTTTAAACGTTAATAACAGAATATGGAAGATGTATTAAAGGAGTTAAATGTAGAATAACCCTAGCAAAAGCAACCTTCCGTAGGGTTAGTAATATTCTCTCCAATTTTTCAGTATCAACCGAGATGACGTAATTTGATATTAAGAGCTATTATCGGCTGACCCTTATTTACGGAGGAATTATGTGGAAGCTGTGAGGATGTTGTTTTATAGACAAACGATTAAAGAACACACACACACACACACACACACACACACACACACACATGTATGCATATATATATATATATATATATATATATATATATATATATATGTGTGTGTGTGTGTGTGTGTGTGTGTGCGTGCGTGCGAGCGTGCATGCGTGCGTGCGTGCGTGTCTGTGTCTGTATGTGTGTGTGTGCGTGGGTGCGTGTGTGTGTGTGTGCGTGTCTGTGTCTGTATGTGTGTGCGTGGGTGCGTGTGTGTGTGTGTGTGTGTGTGTGTGTGTGTGTGTGTGTGTGTGTGTGGTCCATCTGACCAGCTGTTTCTTTAACCACCACACAGCTCCGCCGAGCTTCCCCTTCCCGCTGCAGAACCAGCACGTGGATGTGGACAGCAAGTTGACCTGGATCTGCAATGCCATCGGAGTCCCCAGGCCCACCTACACCTGGTATAAGAACGCCGAGCCTCTCTCCTCTAACGCTGCAGACGGCTTAATTGTAAGTAGTTTTCTTTCTTAATTCTATTTTTAAATCTTTCTGTTCTCATTTCCGCCTGCCTGTCTGATCTTCTTTCCTTGTAATTTTTTTCCCAGTGTGTATGGTCATTTCTTCTTATTCTCCTTCAGCATTAATTTGCTTATATAAAATGACGAGGTAGCGGGTTCGTTTCCTACATGCCTCAATTTGGACATCAACGCTGACTTCGCGTTCAGAAAGCAAGCTACTGAACGTAAAATTACCTAGAAAGGCAGCATTGGGTTGGGGTTGACTGCAACGTTCTGCAAAGGACATGTATATGTGTGTGTCTGTGTGTGTGTGTGTGTTTTTTTTTATATGCGTGTATGTATGTGTTTGTTTTATCGTCTTTAATAGCCAACCCTTTTCAGTATTCATTCTTACTTCAAAAGCTGAATATTGAAGAGTGTTGGCTATTAAAGACCGTAAAACAAATAAAATTGATATATTTTGTTCAATCGAAACGTCATGAAAGTTTGAAGAGAACTATAATGGCGGTTAGTCTTTCCTCTTGAGTCTAAGGCGGCGCATAGGGCAGAGAAAAGACTAGCTAACTAATAATGGCGGGGTATATGCCTGGGAAGAGAGGAAGAGGAAGGTCAAAGAGAAGATGTGTGTAGGATGTGGCAGATGATCTCCAGAGGGATGTATCGGACGCGGGATATCTTTCTCATGATCGAGAAGTTTTCCGGAAGGTTGTTATATGAGTGAGGTTCTGCAAAGGACATACTACTGAATTAATGAATGAATGAATGAATGAATGAATATGCGTGTGTGTATGTGTACTTGTGTGTGTTTGTGTGTGTGTGTGTGTGTGTGTGTGTGTGTATGTGTGTGTGTGTGTGTGTATTCCTTGTTTAAGAAGGGACTTTTTAAAGCGGTAGTTATACTGTTTGTAGGGCGAAAGCTACCTTAGTACAAGTGTATATTATAGACACCTTATTACAAGTGTATATTATAGACACCTTATTGCAAGTGTATATTTTAGACACCTTATTAAAAGTGTATATCTTAGACACCTTATTACAAATGTATATTTTAGACGACTTATTACAAATGTATATTTTAAACGCCTTATCTTAAGTGTATATTTTAGACACCTTATTACAAGTGTATATCTCTTCTTCTTCTTCTGCGTTCATCCGGAGTTTGTTTTTTTTCCGGACATGATTGCGTTGTGCCTGTTTACAGCAGAGCTGCGTTCTTGCGCCGTTAGGCCGACACATCCGGCTTCTGCGGGCATTTGTTGACCGGGTTAACCTTCCCGGGGCAAGTGTATATTTTAGACACCTTATTGCAAGTGTATATTTTAGACACCTTATTGCAAGTGTATATTTTAGACACCTTATTGCAAGTGTATATTTTAGACACCTTATTACAAGTGTATATTTTAGACACCTTATTACAAGTGTATATTCTAGACACCTTATTACAAGTGTATATTTTAGACACCTTATTACAAGGGTATATTTTAGACACCTTATTACAAGTGTATATTTTAGACACCTTATTGTAAGTGTATATTTTAGACACCTTATTACTAGTGTATATTTTTGACACCTTATAACAAATTTTAAATTTTAGAGTGCATGTCTTTCTTTAGCTTAAACTCACAATATGTTGTATGTTGTGAATCTAACACGCATGTTGTATATGTGTGAACCTCAGATCAACAGAAACATCCTGACCATCAACAAAGTGAGCGCAGCCAAGCATAATGGGATGTATGAGTGTGAGGCCACTAACGTGTACGCCTCGACCAGGTCCAGTGCCCAGCTGAGAGCCCTCTGTGAGTCCTATCAGTTGTTCTGCGCTGTCAGTGTGGTTATTGAGATCAAAGATGAGAGATGGGCACCTTCCCTGTGACCTAAAGAAGAATAACTAAAGAACCAAATGGAGGATTTTGAGCTCAAATGTTAGTTAGTTGCATATCCTTTACAGGATGTCGCAGTCAACCCCAGCATTTTTTGCTGTTTGTTATTTTTTGGCAAGTTTACGTTCAGTAGTTTGCCATTACTTTCTGAGCAACCGGCACTTACATCATTTTATAAAAATCAACACAATGCGGTATGCTTCCAAATCGCCTGCAGTTGTGTTTCGAACGCGGTATGCGGGGTTGCCAATTGCGTCCGTAGCCACCTTCGCCATGGAGCCGGCTAAAAATGTCACTGAAAAATTCTTATAATATCCTGGACAAAGAAGAAGAAAACCACTGAAATTCTACCAGATCTGAACATCGACGAAGAAAGCTGAGTCATAAACAGTATCAAGCTTCGATAACTGAAATATAGGGTGTATTTTTAATGCCTCGATAACTGAAATATAGGGTGTATTTTTAATGACTGTGCAGTTTTTGAAAGTATTGCCGGTCCAAGTTTTGTATTCACCCTCTGTAAAGTTCATGCAAAAAAAAACTTGAACAGTCAATATTTTCAAACACTGCACAGTCATTAAAAATACACTCTGTACTTTAGCAATATTAAACGTCACAATTGCTTGGAGAGAACAGCGATGGAAGGCGGGGTTACTGGAAGAAGAGACTGGGATCGACTAGCACGAAGATGGAGACAGATAATTGCGGACACTTTTATCATGAGGGGGCACGAGGCGAGTGATCGAGAGGCTTTTCTACACGTTGTGACGAGAGCGACGTTCTGCAGAGGACCTGATACGTGACGACAATGATGAGACAGGGAAGATATCCCAACGCTGGAGTCTTGATATCACTTATCAAATCCATCAGTGAAAATAATCTCAGATGTATGTGGTATATCAACGCTCACCTGCCCTCCTCTTGTCATGGATTTGAATCCGTATCCAGGTGGATCTCTAAAATCCACACGGGCTCTCAGGTTGACTCAGATTAAAATGGGTAAAAGAACATATGTGAAAGTAAAGGCGGTCGGAGAGGTATTGATCACATTACCATATGTTCTTTTATAATGTAAGCCTAATATACTATTCTGAACCCCCATCTTTAATACTGATGGTCCTTCATTATTATTTCGAATAGCAGGCTGTTCTTCTCTGTTATCATCATAGATTTTAGACGTAGACAGTCACAATTTTTTGGACATGTTATGAGAAGAAATAAATTAGAGAACTTGATGACATCCGGCAAGATCGGGGAGAAGAGAACAAGGGGAAGACAGCGAAGTAAATACCAGGATGGCTTAGCCACCTGGCATGGTCGAGACAAGAACACTGAGCTGAACCACGACTCTGTTGATCGAGTGAAATGGCGAATCATGACCGCCCACGCTTACCGGAATGGCATATGATGGAGGGATTATCGTATTTTCAGTGCGCCTTAAAACGCGTAAAAGGGATGTTTGCATGTTTTCCCTTTATATCCTCATTTTACATTATCATCAGATTAATTTATGCGATCATGTCCCCGCTGTATATAACAATATACACAAGGAACATAGGCTGAGAGGTTACGGTGTGAGCCTCAGGCGAAGAAGGTAACAGGTTCGACCCCTGCATAGGGCAGGAATTTTTCCTAGAACCATTATATCTAATGATATCAAACGCCCCCCCTCCCCCCCTCCCCCACCATGTCTATTGGGTAGTGAGATCGGTTACCTAGTCTTCTCGGATAAGGGCGAAAAGCAGGAGGCCCCAGTGCAAATCAAATTGTGCACGTTAAAATCCCTATGGTATTTGAACATAGCAAAGAGTAGGCTGTAAAGCCGCCGCCGTGGCAATATTAATAGGGTAAAGTAAACCTACCCACTTGGATGGAACCTGTCTAGAGGAAGTAAACCTCACACACATGTGTGCTGAAGCCAGACACACTGACCTGTGAGGTGTATAACCAGGTGTGGCGCGCTTCCCTGGAATGAAGAGGAGGAATAACAATGTAAAGGATGCTTAGCACTTACACCCGTGTCTTACATTATCGTTGTCTTTCTCCTTGTACCCAGTTCATTTATTGAAGTTTGTCACATGTGTTTATGTAAATGCTACGAACTTTTGGAGCATCGTTGGGACAGTGCTAGCACGCTTACCTGCCTGCACTGGGGCCATGTGCTTGAATCCCCTTCGGTGCGAGGATTTTTTTCTACTGACCTAGGCTCCCTGGCGATCCAGTCTTAAAATTGGTGCCAGGATTGTCTTGGAAAGTCAATGTGACTCCGGGACACTAACCACAGCAACCCCGAATGTCGATTCTTCTTCATTGTTTTTTAAATATGGGGCTAACACTACATAGATAACACCCCCACACCCCAACCCCATGGCGTAAAGAGCGGTCTTTTACTTTACTTTACCTTATAGGATGTTATCTCCCAACCTTGGCATGTTCAACCAATCAATCCGCTGCCATCTCCACAATGAAGGTTAGCTGCAGTGGATCTTCAAAACTGTCTATCTCTCGCCTTGATTCTATCAGACAGCTGTTCGTCTGTCTTCCCACTTGTGCCGCTGTCTACCCCTTGCTTGCTTGCCTTCAACCTTACCCTCCAGTATGGTTTTTATAAGAGTGTTACGTCTGTTAACGTGACCGAAATATTTCACTTCCATCTTTTTCTTTATTTCTTTCATCAACTCTATTTTTATTCCAAGTTTTCCTTAGAACCTCTGTATTTGATTGTTAATATTTCCTTGAAATACGACACATTCTTATGTATATCCACATCTCCAGGTTTTCTATTCGACTTTATAATTACTTGTTCATTGTCCAGGCTTCCACGCCATATGGTAGTGTTGAAGATACATAAGATCTGACCACTCTCATTTTTAATGCGGTGTTAATCACTCGAGATGTTAATACTGATTTCATTATGTTAAAATAATATTTGGCCGTTCCTCTTCTCTTTTTCATTTCTGTTTCCCTTCTGCCATAATCTATTATCACATGTCCAAGATAGGAGAAACTTGTTACTTGTTCTAGTGTCATGTTACATACTTTTAAAATACATCCCTGCAGCTTTTTCGCCAACATTTGCGAAGAGTCCAGTTGCCAGTTCCAAACAGGGAGCCGAGGGTGGCAACATTACGATATCCTGCAGACCCGAAGCTGCCCCAAGACCCACGATCAGATGGGTCAAGAATGGGCTGGAGGTAGGACGTGTCTTGCCCAACGGAGATCTGCTGCTGTCCTTCTTGTCTAAGGCTGATTCTGGGAAGTACACCTGCATAGCTGAAAATATTCACGGACAAGCTAACTCTAGTTGTGTGTTAACTGTGCAAGGTAAGATTGTTGGTATTCTCACCTGCAAGCCATTTTCTCTTCTTCTTCTTCTTCTTCTTCTTCTTCTTCTTCTTCTTCTTCTTCTTCTTCTTCTTCTTCTTCTTCTTCTTCTTCTTCTTGAGGGATGTGTGTTTGGCTGGGTGGTTGGAGGTGTGTGGGTGGAGGAGGATATGTGGGTGGGTGATTGTTGGTGGGTAATGGGACAGGTGGAGGATATGTGAGTGGGTGGGGAGATGTGTGTAGGTGGGTGGGTGTGTGTGGGTGGGGATGTGTGGGTTGGGGAATGTATGTTCGCTTGAGGTGTGGGTGGATGGGATGTGTGTTGGGTGGGAGGTGTGTGTGGGTGGGGAGATGTGTAGGTGTGGGGATGTGGTGGATGGGTGGGGGAATGTATGTGTGTCTGGGTTGTGTGTGTGGTTGGGTGGGGTGAATGGGGGATGTGTGGGTGGGTGGTGGATGTGTCTCATAACATGGTAATATGCATTGTTTATGTTTACAAAATTCATTTGACAATGTTGTTTCCTATGCATTATTGATGAACAAAAGATGAGTGATTGGAAGGGCCGAATGTAAGACGGGCCTGCGTGCCAAATTTGTTACCCTTTGAAAATAAAGTCCGTTCGTTCGTTCGTTCTTCTGCTTCTGCTTCTTCATCCTCTGTGATGATATTTCTTCTTCTTTTTTTACTTCTTCTGCTGATGTTTTTTTTTCTTCTTCCTCCTCCTCTTCCTGCTTATCCTCTTCTTCTTCTTCAACTACACCAACTCCTCTTCCCTTTCCTCTTCCTCCTCTTCCTCCATCTAATACTATTTCTTCGGATCCTGAAATGTGAAATAAAGGATGAAATGCAAAAGTCCAACAAGACCAGTAAACCGACTGAAGATCTCAATTGGTATGACGGAATCGCAGATGTGGAGCTTATGGAGAGAAGCAGAAACGTTTACTTGGAATAAAGGGTTATGAAACGACATCAATAATAAGATAACTAAAAATCCTTCCTTTGGAATCAGCAAGGCAAAACAAAACCGAAAGATCAAAAACTAACACGTGTAAGAATGCTAGGCAAAATGAACATAGTTAGGAACATGTAACTCCCGCGAAAAAAAGTGAAAGACAATAAACACAGACAATGTGTACACACCTTACAACGATTTCAATGCATTCACACATACCCAACTGTTGTTATGTTGTATTGTTATATCCTGCCGCAGATGTTACTTCTCTTATCAAGAATGCCAGAGACAGCTGAGTAATGCGGGAACTTCATGGATACTGATTACATACATCACCCTTCAAGAACCGATCATGACTGTATAACAATATACAAAATTCTAACTATGCCAGTACTTTTTACTTACGTATAAGTAAATTGATTCTCAATAGTAATGAGTATATTTTGTATCCCTTTTTTTTTAGCAAACGCCGTATTTGCTGAGGTTCCAAACGACCAGACAATCGAACAGAACCACACAGCGAACCTGCCGTGCAAGGCATCCTACGACAAAAGCAAAACCGACGTGACCTACAATTGGATGTTCAACTCTCACGTGATTGACTTCACCGGGACTGTCAGTGAGGACGCTCTGCATTACTCTATGGTAATTGCTTCCTTTGCTTTCAGAATCAGTTGAGGCTGTAGTACACGTCATCACAGGTCGGGACAACGTGGATGCACTTAAAATCACTTCTTCTTCTTCTTCAGCGTTCCGAGCCATTGAGGTTCTTTGCTGCAAATACAATCCGTCTCCATTCGTCTCTCTGGTGGACCTTCTCTTGCCAGTCGTTGATTCCAAGTGCTTGTAGGTCTGTACATGTATTATCTCTCCACCGCCTTCTTGGTCTACCTCGGGGTCTAAGGTCATTTATTTCCTGAGTGTAAGCAAGTTTTGTTTCCCTATTATCTTCCATTCTTTCTATATGCCCCAGCCATTGTAGTCTATTAGCCTTCATGATACCAGTGATTAGCGGGGACTTAAACAGATCATAAATGTCTTTGTTACTTCTTCTTTTCCACTCTCCACTTTGTGTATCCCTAATGGGTCCAAAGATGCGTCTTAAAATTTTGTTCTCAAAGGTTTGTAACAAGGCTTCGTCTCCTTTCGTTGTACTCCAGGTTTCAGAGCCATACAGCACAACTGGTCTGATCAGTGTTTTGTATATTGTGATTTTGGTGTTACGAGATAGCGCCTTTGATTTTAGTAGATGTTGTAGTGCATAGTATATCTTATTTCCAGAGTTGATTCTAGTTTGTATTTCTTCCCTTATGATGTTGGAGCAGTTGAAGATTGTACCCAGGTATTTGTATGTTTCCGTTCTTTTAATGGTCATATTATCTATTTGTATGTGGCCAGAGTTTTTAGCCATTCCGTCTCTAGAAATTACCATATATTCTGTCTTATCTTGATTCTTGGTTGATAACCAGCCCCATCTGTTGGGCTTTTTCCTTTAAGTGAGTCAATATTTCCAATGTCTTTTGTTCACTTTGCCCTATAATATCTATATCATCTGCATAACCAAGCAGCTTGGATGTTCCTCCAATATCACATTCCTCCTTTACCTTCCTTACAACTTTCTCTAGAGCCAGATTGAAGAGTAGCGGCGATAGTGCATCACCCTGTTTCAAGCCAGATGTTATTTGGAAGGGGTCTGATTTCCTGCCTTTATATGTTACTATATTATAAGTATCGTCCATGCATAGTCTGGTCATGTTGATTAACTTCCTTGGTATTCCAAATTCCTGCATAGCATTCCATAGACTATTCTTATGGACACTATCATAAGCCTTTTTAAAATCCACAAAAATGTTATGGAGATCTCTTTTATATTCCCAATTTTTCTCGGCTATTTGTCGTAAGATAAATATCTGATCTATTGTTGATCTGTTTTGTCTAAAACCCGCCTGGTAGTCACCTAATATGTCTTCTGAATATGGCTTTAGTCTATTTAGTAATACTGAGGATAGTATCTTATAGCCTGTGGACAGTAATGATATTCCTCTATAATTTCCACATTGGAACTTGTCTCCTTTCTTAAAGATAGGCATCAATAATGACTCTTTCCAGTCATGGGGTAATTCTTCTGTCCTCCAGATTTTTATTATTAGTTCGTATAGCTTTAGATGTAATGCATGGCCACCTGCCTTTATAAATTCAGCAGCAATTCCATCATTCCCAGTTGCCTTATTGTTTTTAAGTCGTGTGATTACATATAGGATTTCTTCAAATGTAGGTTCTTCAATTTGTGGTTCGCATGTTAGAATCTCTTCCTGTGGGAAAATGTTACTTGGAGCTTCACAATTTAGTAATTCAACAAAATATTCTTTCCATGTGTTGCACATTTCCTCATTGGTATTTATCATATTCCCATTTTTGTCTTTTAAACCATATGTGTTTTGTTGGTGCCCTCGTTTCATTGACTTCAGTTCTTTAAAAAATTTTCTGGATTCATTTTTCTGGTGATTAGTTTCCATATCTTTGATTATATTACTCATATATTCTCGCTTCTGCTGTCGGACTATTTTTGTAGCCTCTTTACATTCATTTCTATAATGCTCTTCCTTTTGGATGTTGTTGATGTCATTTAACCATAAATGTCTGGCATTCTTTTTCCTAATGACTGCTTCTTCACATTTTTGATTGAACCATCTGTTCTTTCTATGCGTGGTTAACACACCGAGACATTCTTCTGCGGTAGATTGAATTGTATTCTTGATGTTCAACCAAGTTTGGTCAACGCTTTCCTCCAAAGGGTTTTGCAGAGTTTCAAGTTTACATTTTATTTCATCTGTAAATTTCTCTTTGACTGTAATTTCTTGTAGTTTTTCTCTGTTATATGTTGGGTGTAATCTTTGTAATTTAGTATAGAAAGCTCTCTTAAGTTTTATTTTAAAATTTGCTCCAACGAGGTTTGCTGGCACTCAGCTCCTCTATAACTTCTAACTTGCTGTATGTTTGATGCATTTCTGTTGTTAATTAAAATGTGATCTATTTGATTATAGGTTCTCTTGTCACATGATTTCCAATTTTGTTTGTGTATATCCTTTCTTTGTAGTCTGGTACTGCTAATCTGCAGTCCCTTGGTTTCTGCCAGGTTGATGACTCTCCATCCATTATCATTTGAAGTTGTATGTAGGCTTTCCATACAGGCCACTTTTTTATTAGTTTGCTCTCTACCTATTTTTGCATTGAAGTCTCCCAGCACAATCAGGATGTCCTGTTTGGGGGTTTCTTCTATGACATCTTCCAGATCATTATAAAAGTCTTCTTTAATATCATCTTCTTTCTCTTCAGTAGGTGCATGTACATTAATCATCGTTATATTTTTCCATTTACCTTTTATTCGTAATTTACTAATCCTGTCATTAACAGCTTTAAAGTTTAAAACGTTCCCCCATAACTCTTTTTTGATGACAAATCCTGTTCCTAATTCATGTTTATTTTGGGTGTTTCCTTCATATATTATAATCATTCCATTTTGCTCTAAAGTACTCTCTCCTGGCCACCTTATTTCTTGAATTGCTGTTATATCCATTTGATATTCAATCAGCTCCCGGGTTAGTTCTTCGGCCGCTCCAGCTCGATATAGTGTCCGTACATTCCATGTTCCAAATCTCAAAAGTCCTTTAACGTTCCAAGGTCGTTGTCCAGATAAGTCAGTCCGATATCGAGGCTCATGTATCTGTTTCGTAACAAATAAAGTTTTTACAAAGGTGGGGATGTTAACCCCACGCTTCAACCCCCAACCTGGAGGACCAGGGTGTTTCTCTTTGTCTGTTCTCTACCCTTTGACCTGTCCGGCTTGGGAGGCCCTGCTGGTAGCTACGCTACCGCCGGCATAGCTCTCAGGGTCATTGAGAAACTCAAGCTCCCCCACCACGACAAGGTGGAAACACCATCGGGGGAGATATATATATATATATATATATATATATATATATATATATATATATATATATATATATATATATATATATATATATATATATATATATATATTACGTTCATACGTTCAGTAGTTTGCATTGCTTTCCGACGAGCAAACCATTGTGAAAATCAATGCAAGGCAATCTAATTCCAACTCGCCTACGAACTGACCTGAAGCCAGCAACGTCGGAATTGTGAAACTGCATTCAATCAATCAGGTGCCGTCTCCACAATAAAGGTTTGCTGCAATGGATCCACCACTGTCTGTCTCTCGTCCTGGCTGAACATTCAGTCAGATTGGTGTTCGTTCATCTCTTGATATTATCTTCCCATTTGTATCGTTGTCTACCTCTTGCTCGCATGCCTTCAAACTTGCCCTCCGGTATGTTTTTATCAGAGTGGTATGTCTTTTAACGTGGCCGAAATATTTCAGTTGCCTCTTTTATATTTCTTTCGTCAACTCTCCTTTCATTCCCAGTTTTTCTAGAACCTCTGTATTTGATTGTTTTTGTTTCCATGCCTTGACTGCACATAAAATGCAACGTCACTATTTCAGCCTTACGTTCAGAGTCAGGACTCCGGCATGTTGTATATCATCAGCGCACAGTTCCGCAACGAGGGCGAGTACACCTGCATCGTTTCCACGGTAACCGGGTCGATCAGCTCTAAAGCTATGGTCAAGGTCAAAGGTTAGAATGACTTATCTACTTATCCTTCTTGCATTAATTACTGCGTCATCATGTGTGTGTGTGTCTTAGTCTTTTCTCGTCTGCCTTATTTCTTCTCCTTGTATACGTCTGACTGAAAGGGTAAATCATAATAACTGCAGAAGAAAATTTAGGTTTTTGAGATTTAAAAAAAACGATGTTGCGTGTCTTGTGTGGGATGTTGCGATTAACCCCACCACGATTTTGTAGAAAATATCACACATATCAGAAAGAGGCAGTCATCGTCTTTTGGCCACGTTGTGAGAAAACAAAAATTGGAACATGATATGACAACCGGAAAGATTTGCGGAAAGAGAGATTGAGGAAGACAGCGTGAGAATATTCTTAATAGTCTTGTGTCATGGCACGGAAGGAGGTAAATACACGAAATGATCGATGACGTCGTAGATCGTAATTTGTGGAGAGACATGATCGCCCTCTCCAGTCGGCAAGTCACTAGATGATGATCACATTTAGTAGTTTGCCATTGCTTTCTGAAGGGAAACTCTTTGTTGTAGTCGAAATGACAGGTTCTTAAATATTCAATTCTTAGAATGTCGTGGAGCAATAAGAAGGAAAATAGTGAAAGTCTACTAGATGTGGACATGGGAGATAAGTAAGTGCCTGATAAACAGTGTCGTGTCTGAGAAACATGGGAAACACGGACAGACAGAAAAACTAATGAACAAGTACTTCAAGAAATATATGAAGATTGTAAACTGATAAGAGACATTAGACGTAGACAGTCAACATTTTTTGGGCATGTTATGAGAAGAAATTAATGGGGAACTTGGTGACAACTGGTAAGATCGAAAGGAGGAGACCAAGGGGGAGACCCAGAAGTAAATATCTGGATGGCTTGGCCACATGGCATGGTCGAGACAGAAACACGGAACTGATCCACGATTCTGGTGATCGAGTGAGATGGCAAAACATGACCACCCACGCTTACCGGCATGGCGCATGATGAATGGTCTGGGAAACTCAATGACTTTGGCGATATTAAACGTTACAGTGGCTAGGAGAGGACAACGATGGAGGGCGTGGTTCCGGGAATCAGAGGGGGGAATCAACCAGTATGAAGGTGGACACGGGACATTGGAGACATCTTGGGCATGAGGGTGTATGAGGCAGAAGACATGGTCAGAGAGGGAGAGGTTTGTCTGAGGCCGTAAGGAAAGCAATATTCTGCGAAGGACTTGCTACAAAATGATGTTACAACGTGTTCTTCTCCTTTCATATCTATGTCTATGTTGTTTTAGAGGAGAAATAGACTTGAAAATTTAGTGACAGCTGACAAGCTTGAAGGGAAGAGAGTAAGAGGGAGACAGAGGGATAAATACCTTGATGGTTGACAGCATGGCATGGTCGGGACAAGAACACAGACCTGATTCGAGACTCTGGTGACAGTGTAAGAAGGTGAAACATGACCGCCCACACCTTTCGGCATGGCATTTGATGATGATGATGATGATGATGATGATGATGATGATGATGATGATGATGATGATGATGATGATGATGATGATGATGATGATGATGATGATGATGATGATTACGATGATGATGATGGTGATGATGATGATTACGATGATGTTGACGACGACAATGATGCCTATGCTGTTTTCTTCTCTGTTTCTTATAGCAGCCATTTGTCACCCAAATGAAGATGTCTTATGGTACTTTTGCAGATCTGTGATCTCCCCCTCCTATAGTTCTGTATATATGCTATATTCCCTTCTCCTCCTTCCACATTGTGGTTGTCTGTGCTATCATGTTTTCTCCGGATATATTTGTAAAGTAAAGGTAAAGGACATCTTTTCACGTCATGCGACTATTTGGGTATATGGTGCTGTCCCCATCTTTTAAATCAATCGGCACTCATTGGGCGATGGGGTCAATATCGTGGCTGACACCTTTACTTCTGAGAAACGTCTTATATCCGCCTAGATGAGTTACATTGTGATGGATCATGACAGCGACGACGGCAGCACATCTGGCTTATTCAAGAGAGACATTTCCACAGATTGTCATGAGGGAGAAGTTTTGCAGTGATAGGCCACTAGATGATGATGATATTCCCCACTAGCAAAATCAGTTCCAGCTGTGCCGTGAGGACCACATTACAGAACATGGGGGGGGGGGGGGGGGGGTTTGGAAGATTTGAGAGAGTGTATCAATTGCCGATGATTTCTGCACACATTATTTCTGGAGTTTAACGTCTCGATTGGCAAGACGAAGGTCAAGAACATCTCGGTGCTTTTCTGCCATGTCATGTGGGTTTGTACAGTCTGATAGGCTGGCTTTTGTCCCTCTATTCAGTGAATAGCCACTATATGACAAGACTGACGTAGTTAAGGCTCTCTGGGACTGTGTGGAATGTGCATCAAAACAAACAGATGCACCACACCATCAGAAGCTGATTCAGCGAAGTTTGAGCACAGGCCTGAACGACCCTCAACACCTTGGGGGAAGAGCAGCGGAAGTTTCATCCGGCTGCTGGTACCATCAGCATGCGAATTCTTAGTTGGCTACTGGAGAAGGAGTTGGAGTACGTGTGAGAATGTCCGGAGTGCAATAATGTTGAATCTCGTGTGATATAATGTTGTCCATGGACATCACCAGGTCCGCCAGGAGAACCTGCGGGTATTCATGTCCATGTGAACCCTAGTTCGGAAATTCCCTTTGGTAAAGTTCAGATTTGGTGGCGGGAAGGAGAAACGCATTACTACCCAGTTCATAAATACGCCATAGAGTTCCAGACTCATGATGATGAAGAAAATGGGGACAAGTGGCGGTTGCTGAAAACAGGTATGGGTTTTTATTCCTGTATTGATATTACTGTTATCGTCATCGTCATCGTCACATCATCTAAACTATGGTCATTGTCGTAATCATGATAATCATTATCTTCACTATCATCACTGGTATCATCATCATTGTAATTTTTCTTCTTTCGTATCATATAATCATTATCAGTTGTTTTCATGTAAATCTTTATTTCTTTTAGTTATCATTAACATAATTATCGACACCGCCACTTCAATCACCATCATCATAACCATAATCATTATCATTTCACTTCATTATCATGACCGCTGTCATTTTTAATCATTGTTGTGATTGATCAGGCCACTTTCCTTCGCACAAGAATATGGGACAGAGAGGGGGAGAGTAAGAGAGAGCGAGAGGGAGAATCAAATATACCAGACCACGCACGATGCTTCTCTCAACACCATTGAATAGACGAGAAATCGCAAAGAAAGAAAGTAAATTAACGGTCATGTCAATTAACCAACAACAGACGCATAAACCCCATATGGGTCAGTAAAGTGCTGGACCATCACACTCTGTGTAGACATGGAGGCACGGGGGAATAGGTGGCCATTCTTTCCCTGAACCCTCGTCCAAAGGAGATCATGGAATAGTCAGCTCAACTTCCTACCCCTGATATTTCTAGTCGTGATGTTTTTCCTGTGTCCCTTTTCTCATTACACGTCCAAATAAGGCTACTTGTCGTTTTCTTTTGTTTGTATACCTGTTCCGGACAACCGTTGCTAGTTAATCTGACAGTTCAAGATATTCTCAACATTCTTCTAAGACATCACTTCTGCGTTGCCCCCTAGCTGTTCCTAATTAGTTCTCTCAAGTTCCATGATTCACTTCCATACCGTAGAACATGTTCTATATAGTATGTCAACACTCTCTTTCTGATGTTCAATGATAGTAACTAATTGCATAAGATATTTTTTTTTTATTTTTCTTAAATGTAGCGTTTGCTTGGACTGCCCTTAGTCTATCACTTAGCATCCACCTGATGTTAGGATTTCCCATAGACCGGCATGGTCTTCATCTAGAAGGACTGTGTGTTGCCAACCACTCATGCCTGAAGTATCCGAGATAGAATCTTTCGGGACATTCCATTGTTAACGACCAACTAAGGGAGAAAAGCCATTTATTGAAGTTAGGTCTGGGCAACACCAGAACCCGGGTTCCTAATTTGATGACAAATTTGCAAGAGCAAGTAATATTACCCGTATTGTGTTGTTATTACGGGCACTTCGACTGTGATATCACTAATGAAAGATCGTTTATGCTTTTCGCGGGCCTCTGAAATTTTGTCCTACTTATTAGCCCAAGTTTCTTCATAGTTTTCACGGGAAACATTGTTTAGACCTATCGTGTGCGTGAGATTGTTTACGTTGTTTGTCAGGAGGGATGATTTCATGGCTATTTACAAAGGAAAGATTGTTTTCACATATACATCTACTGTGTATTCAAGAAAGCCAAATAAGTAAAGGACTCACGCACACGCCTTAATGCATATTTTGCTTGCTAATCCCATGTGTTTATTGACCGATCGGCACTCAATGGATAATGAAGTCAGTATTACACTGGCCGCCTTTACATCCCAGAATATTTCTGGTACCTATTTTAGGATGTGTTGACCTGTGATTTCTGATCATGATTGTTCTTTAAATCCACATCCAAGGCGATTCGAACACATTATCACAAGGCTAATAGACAAGCGTGCTAGCCACTGCGGCACAATGGCCCCCTGGCCTCTCTGTACGCTGTTCTAAATGCCATGTATGTGTGACTTTCAGACATCCCTGAACCGAGTCTCCACAATTCAGATTCTAGAGATTGGCTGATTTATGAAGTAAAAGAAGGCCTGTCACCCGGGACGGAGTATCAGTTTAGAGTGTTGGCTGGGAATAACGATGTCGGCTATGGGCCACCCAGCGAGATTCCTTCAAGTAAGTTTTCAGATCATCAAGTTTGGCATTCAGTGGCACTGACTATTTGTGTACACGTTTCATCTAGTGTTGTTTTTCTTTTACCGATTGCAATCCTTCTTCTTCTTCTTCTTCTTCTTCTTCTTCTTTCTCTTCATCTTCTTCATTCTTTCTATATTTGTTTTTTATCTTTTTTGACGTATTTTATGTGTGCCTTGTTACGTTTATGTGCTATACTTGCGCGCCTGTCGGCCAATACATCCAATCAGATTTATTCCAGGTAATTGTTGATCCTGTTAGCCTCCTCCTGTGGTTTCGTAGGCCATTCCATGGCTTCAGAAGGACTCTCGTTCAATGGAAATGTGAACCTAATTATCATTTAATGAGAATAGCACTGGACATTAGGACCCATTGTCAGAGCACACTTTCGATGGACACCATCTACGCGTTATTTGAGGGTGGGCTGATGAGTGTCAGAGGCGTATAAACTTCATGGTGTCAGGTCAATGCATCTCTAAGGGCCACTTTCTTCCGAAGTCGGAGAGTATCTGCCTGTACGGCGAGGAACCACCAGTCTGCACACCAATAAGCCAGACATGGGACAACGGATACTCACACAATCCTCAGGTCCTGTGTGACATCACACTGATGTTGGACAACAGGATGCCTTCATCCGACATACAGGACTTCGCGTTGGAACTCAAGCCAACGAACACAGGCAAGGCAGGTAAGGGCCACCAACCCCGAGATCCCGCGTCAGTTCTGTTCAGACCGATAATAGTCATTTATCTTTGGTGTACAAACTGAGGATAGGAGGCACAGGCATAAAATGCAGTCACTTACTGCGGGACCTGCCTCGTCTTACAGATGAGGAAACTGTGACAGAGACTGTAACTCTCACATTGGACTATACAGTCACCAGCGTTGCTGCCAGGTGCCTCCTCAGCGGCACAACTCATTAGTTCTACAGGACTGAAAGAGGCCTACTACTAAGACACGAACGTGTGACAGAAGTCTTGCATAGGATCCCTCAAAACCAGAACATTCGTGACAGAAGTCTTGCATGGGGTCCCTTAAAACCAGAACAGTCTCCTTTCACCAGAAGTCACGCCACGTATATTATAGAGGTCCGGGTTTTCAGATTTTGTTTTCAAACTCAAACTCTTGTTGCGAACCAAACATGCTTGACTTGTTCCTTAGCAAACTATTTTTTTTTTCGCATATCCTTTACGAGATATCGCAGTCAATACCAGCACTTTTCAGCTGCTTTTGATGTCTTGGCAAGTTTTTACGTTCAGTAGTTTGGTATTTGCTTTCTGAACGATCGGCTCACAAACCCTCCGTAAGTAACCATCGCGACGTGATCCGCTGCCGAATTCCGCGCAGCTGTGTTTCGTACGAGAGTATACGGGATTACGAACAACGTCCTTAACACCTCCGCCAAGGAGACCGGCCAGCAAACTATACGTGTTAAAATAAGTCCACGGAAGTTGGGAATCACGCAGAGTTGCTGATAAGGCTGCTGCACTGCCAACTTTGTTAGGGAAGACAACTTGCCCATGTGTAGATGAAGACCGTTACCTGGGGTAGGATCTGACTAAAGGTAGTAACTCCATCACAAAAAAACGTGACGAAGTAAGACAAACCAAGGTGTGAGGCATTTCCCTATAAAGATGAAAGAATAATACAGTTTTCCAGTGTGATTTCAAAATAATTAGACCACATGAAAGATTTGTTTTCTGTTATTTATTTGAATAGGCTGGCGACGAATGATCTCTGCCCCACCAGTCTATTCACCCGACAACTTACGAGGGGGTGGTGGCAGTGTGGGGGAGTTGCACATCTCTTGGGATGTGAGTATTATGTCATGTCTTTATGATTGTCTACATACATTCTGTAATTTTATACGAAACTCTCTGATTGTTTACAAAAGCTGTGTGCTTGTGTAAACAAACCGGTATACTTGTTTACAAAAATTGTGTGATTGTTTACAACACCTGTGTGATTGTGTAAACAGAACGGTATACTTGTTTACCCAAGTTCTGTGATTGTTTACGAAACTGCAATTGTTTACAAATGTTATATGATTATTTATACAAGCTCTGTGATTGTTTACAAAATTTCTGTGATTGTTTATATAAGTTCTGTTATTGTTCACACAAGCTCTGTGATTGTTAAAACACGCCCTTGGAGGGTTGACATAAGCTATTTAAGTGTTTACATAAAATGTGTGATTGTTTACATACGCTCTGTTATTGTTTACATTAGCTCTGTAAGTGTTTGCATAAGTTCTAGAATGGTTTACATAGTCACCGTGAATGTTAACATTAGTTCTGTAAGTGTTTATATAAGTTCTGTAATTGTTTACATAAGCACTGTGATTGTTTACGCAAATTTTGTGATAGCTTACATAAGCTCTGTGATTGTTTACATAAGCTATGTGATTGTTTACTCGCTCTAAGTGATTGTTAGCCGGTCTCTCTGGTCTAGAGGTTACACGACTTTCTCCGTAATCTCGTATACTCTCGTAAGTAACTTGACGATGGGCGAGAATTGGTAGCTGTTCTCTCCGCGTCGGTAACTTAGGGGTATTTGAGCCGGTCACTCAGAAACAATGGCAAACTACTGAGCATAATCTTGCCAATAAATCAACAATCAGCTGAAAAATGCTGATGTTGACAGCGATGTCCTGTAAAGGATATGAGAAAATAAAACAGAACAAAATGTGACTTTTTACATAATTTCTGTGATGTTTACATAAGCTCTGTGATTTTTTACTCGCTCTAAGTGATTGTTTACATAAGTTCTGTAAGTGTTTACATAAGTTCTGTGATTGTTTACATTGGTTCTGTAATTGTTTGCACAAGCTCTGTAATTGTTTACATAAGTTCTGTAAGTGTTACATAAGTTTTGTGATTGTTTACATAAGTTATGAGATTGTTTACATAAGCTCTAAAATTGTTTACACAAATTCTGTAATTACTCATTGCATATCTAAAGACGCTACCGACCTATGCATTCGCAATGAAACCAGTAAATATATCAACGTTCAGAAAGTTTTCCCGCACTTTCCTTCAGTCGTAAACTTCGATACCTGGGATATCTGTCTGTTGGAGCCTGAAGAAAAGTGTGGGCTAACTTTTGAAATGACTCTAGATTTTTTTATTTTGCTATGACTGTGTCCTGGCCTCTTATGGCATATGAAGATATAAAGTTCGATGACTCTTTACATATGAAATCAGCGCTCCACAGAACAAATGGGATGAGCAAAGAGACAGCGGCTGACTGTGATAACAACAACTGTTATTAACAACACAGTCACAAGATACCTTTATCTTCGTGCACACCGAGATTTATTACATTGAAAACTAAGTTAAGTGACCTAAACAAATTTACAATCAAGACTACAAAAATCTTGCGTGAGTTGTTTGATGGCGTATGCTCCGCTGGAATATCAAAGGCAAACGAAGAAAAGAAGAAGAAAATAATGCATCATATGTATGTCAGTATGGCCGGATGGATAAGGACGCGGGTTCTTAAACATCCGGTGTCCTGATGCAGAGGTAAGGGGTTCAACCCCAATACCGGATACTTGGACTAAACTGTTGACTTATCATCCTTGACTTGGGGATGTTAATTACAAGTACCTCTGAAGTCGGAGTGAGTTCGCCGGATGATGAGGGACACTGTTAATAGGGAAAGCTAATCCACACGAAAAAGTCAGTCCATCACTACTAGAAGCATTGTGTATGGACTATGCTTGAGTTCAAAGCGAGCGAGCGAGCGCCCCAAAAAATAATGCATCATGTAACGAATTTGTATAAATATAATACACGTAGCCAACTTGTCTTTTACACCGAGAGCTCACAAAAATAGATTATACTTTGCGTCTTATCCACGCTGTATGTGTCAGTTAGTACTGATTATTTGTGCTCAAACTGCTTGCACATGTCAACAGCCTTTGCCGAGATCTTTGTGGGGCGGAACCAGAATTCAATACTGGCTGCACTACAGGCAGAAGAATGAGAGGAATCCAGACGGTAAATGGCAGTCTGTAAGTGACGACGTACTCAATTATGAATTATGTATCTGAATGTGTTTTCTGAGCTGGAGAATGAGATTGTTTGCTAGAAAGGGAACTGGTCAGTCTACTTCATAAAGTTGCGATCTTCTTCGTCTGCGTTCGTCCAGAATGTTGTTTTAAACGTAACTGCGTTGTGTCTGTTTACAGAAGAGCTGCGATATTTGCACCTTTCGGTCGACACATCCGACTTCTTCAGGCATATGTTGGCCGGGTAACCTTCACGGGAGTTGTGATCTTATATAGTCACAAACATACAGTGTTATCTTCTGTGACAATGTGTGCCGTGTTGATTGCTTTACCTTTTATATTCACTGCTCACTGGTGATGGTTTTAAGGGTGGGTGCTGTTTGGTTATATCTCAACAATAAGAAATACTAGAAGTACGACATTAACATGCGGCATACAGAAGTATAGATGAGTTCTAAGAATTTGCTCTTCAAAGACTAAAACAACTGAATAAATTATGAAGTGAGACAACTAGAACTACAAAAATTACATTTTTAAGAGCATGCATCTTTCCCATTGCAACATACGCCTGTGAGACCTGACACTTACTAAACAAGCTGAACAGTGTATAAATGCCTTTGAATATAAATGTTATAGACGAGTTCTAAGAATATTTTGGATAAAGAAATGAACAAATGCATCCATACTTCAAGAGCTGAATATTGAAGACGGTTGGCTATTTAAGATGATAAAACAAAGATACCTGAAATATTTTGGTCACTTGAAACGTCACGAAAGTTTGAAGAGAACAATAATGGAGAGGTATATGCCTGAGAAGAGAGGAAGAGGACGGCCAAAGATAAGGTAGGTGCAGGATGTGGCGGATGATCTCCAGATGGGTGCATCCGACGCGGGACATCGTGCTTATGATCGAGAGGTTTTCCAAAAGGTTGTTATGGGAGCGAGGTTCTGCGAAGGATATGCTACTGAATTAATTAATTAATATAAGCGGGTACGTTAGTGTGGTTGGCAGGATGTTGTGCAGATAATGTCAGAGCGCTGTGGGACTGAAGTTCGATGCCTATGTTCGTCGTCCGCTAACAGAGGAAAAGACTAGCCACATTTTCTTGCGTGATGGTCCTAACATATCACAGACCTTCAAATCGTGGTGGTTCTAACATATCACAAACCTACAAATATCGATGGTGAAGAATGCGTGTGTTCAAGTGTGTGTGTGTGTGTGTGTGTGTGTGTGTGTGTGTGTGTGTGTGTGTGTGTGTGTGTGTGTGTTCAGATATTAGATAATTCACCTCCTGTGCCTATATTGTAATGTGTGTTTGTGTGTATGTGTTTGTGTGTTCAGATTCCAGATAACACACCTCCAGTATCTATATTATTGTATGTGTGTGTAAATCCTAGGTGGCCAACCTCACGTCGTCCGTGTACTACACGGTGGTGGGCACAGATCTATACTACACACCATATGAGGTCAAAGTTCAAGCAGAGAACGAGCTAGGAAAGGGACCAAACTCATCGATTGTCATTGTATACTCTGCTGAAGATAGTAAGTGATGTTTTTATCTTGGCGCCTTAGTAAATGTGTTTCTTCTCTCCTCTCTTGAGTAATTACATTCATTGTTGTTGTTGTTGTTGTTGTTGTTGTTGTTGTTGTTGTTGTTGTTGTTGTTGTTGTTGTTGTTGTTGCTGCTGTTGTTGTTGTTGTTGTTGCTCTACCCTACAATGGGCTAGAAAGTAAATATTATATTCTTCTTCGGGTGTCTTCTCTGTTACACAAATTGGCGATAGTGGCTATCCAATGCTCTCTGATATATGATAATTTTTCGCTCTGTTATTGAGCTCGTTGTTCTATGCAGTTGTTAATGTAGCACTTTCTATCTCAAGCATTGGTGACTGTAGCACTTTCTATCTCAAGCAGTTGTTTTTGTAGCACTTTCTATCTCAAGTAGTTGTTACTATAGCATTTTCTATCTCAAGTAGTTGTTATTGCAGCATTTTCTATCTCAAGTAGTTGTTACTATAGCACTTTCTATCTCAAGTAGTTGTTACTATAGCACTTTCTATCTCAAGCAGTTGTTATTGTAGCACTTTCTATCTCAAGTAGTTGTTACTATAGCACTTTCTATCTCAAGCAGTTGCGACTGTAGCACTTTCTATATCAAGCAGTTGTGACTGTAGCATTTTCTATATCAAGCAGTTGTGACTGTAGGACTTTCCATCTCAAGCAGTTGTGACTGTAGTACTTTCTAACTCAAGCAGTTGTGACTGTAGCACTTTCTATCTCAAGCAGTTATGACTGTAGCACTTTCTATATCAAGCAGTTGCGACTGTAGCACTTTCTATATCAAGCAGTTGTGACTGTAGCACTTTCCATCTCAAGCAGTTGTGACTGTAGCACTTTCTATCTCAAGCAGTTGTGACTGTAGCACTTTCTATCTCAAGCAGTTGAGTTAAGTCAAGATCCGACACCACAGCACTCGGGACATTCCTATACGTGCTCCATCCTCATCTTCAACAACCAGCAAAGAGACCCAGTTCTAATGGTACCAGTTGCAGTCTGATTGTCTGTACGTCTGGCCTTTCCTTGAAGAACTGAGTGTTGACCAGATCCTCTGGTCACTCCCCCACCGCGCCATTCTCACCAGGCCGTGTTACGCGGGAAATCAATTGGGCAACTCTTTGTGTCCACTAAGACAGTTCATAAATAAACACACATAGTATTGTTTGGCGCTTTTAGAAGAGTGAGAAGAAGGAAGTAGAGACTAGAGGGATGCACTGTGAATCCTCCGGTCTCTACTTCCTTCTTCTCACGTCTATGAGAGGCAAACAGTATTACGTGTGTTTATTTATGAACTGTCACCAGGCCGTGAAGATTTATTTGTTCATGAACACTACACACATGACCCCAACGAGCAGTGGTTACAACTGTTGTGTCGTGCACCAATACCTTACCCAGCTGTGCTGACCCAGACAATATATCCTCCTGCTCGTTTTCCAGCACACCAGCGTGTCCTGATGAAATGATCCAAAGGATGCTCTCTGTCTCAGGTTGCTTTAATTGAAGCATAGCACATTGCACGAAACATGCCTGTCTTCTCCCATCTCAGCATGCTCTGTAAGTCTGGTACAATCCCAACGTGTGTGATGTATGTCCCCCAGCAAGGGGAAAGCCGCAATGACTGCCTCCATCTCCATTCTCAGACTAGATGTTCTGGTATATACCAGACTCTTCTGCCCTAACCACCGTCCATTAACCTTCGTTATGACCCCCCCCCCCCCCCCCCCCGCCTCCCCCACGAGGTGCATAACTAGGAATATACACTTTTGGACGCATAACCAGGAATTACACACATCCCACGGATAGGAAATGATGAAGAGGAAGTATCATTTCTGATCCTGCCTCTTCTTGTCACATTCAGTATTCCTAGCGCAGATTTCATCTCTGTTACATGTCTGCTTTCATTTCTTGCTGTCATTTCCAGTTGGAGATCTGATGGCTTAATGTTGGTAGGAATACTGTATTGAACAGTGCTCTTGTTAAATATGTGTTCTTCTTCTTTTATTTCTCCTACTGCTTTTTCCATGAAGTGTCGCAGTTTATATGTATTGCCACGTATTATTCTGCTGTCTTTGTGTCATTTTACCAGTCTGAACTATTTGATTATATATCAATCCCTTCTCCTATAAACATATTCTTCTGCTGTTGTCTTTCATCTCCAAATTTGACATATGCCCTGGACAAACTCATCCCATGCCCTTAGCAGACTTGTTCGTGATTGGCTGGAGTTTGTAGCTAAAGTTATCTACGGGGTGAGTTAGCCAGTATGTCATCGACGCTCTTTAGTCGTATGACATTCATAAGTTACTGTGTTACTATGTTTAGCTTTCTTGACTGGCCTCGACAACCCATTACAGACTTGAATACAGCTAACTACTGGGTGTGACTGACTTCTTTCTTCATGTTTTTCCCCGTTTCAATCTTTGATGAGATTCGGAAATAATGTTGATAAATACTGTATATACCTGCCTGTCTGCCAGTTCGCATGTTTGTGTGAGTGAGGGAGGGAAGGATGGTTGGGGAGTGAGTGAGTGAGTGAGTGAGTGAGTGAGTGAGTGGGTGGGTGGGTGGGTGAGTGAGTGAGTGAGTTAGTGAGTGGATGAGTGGGTGGGTGGGCGAGTGGGTGGGTGATGGAGGGAGGGAGTGAGTAAGCGAGCGAGCTAGCGAGTGTGGGTGCATGCGAGCGTTTGATGACAAGGCAACATTATACTATAGTTTCTAATTTATTCTGCATATACTAAACCTTTCTAGTGCCATCTAATGTTGCCCCAACGTTCATACAAGCCAATGCTGTCAACGGAACCGCTGGGATCGTGGAGTGGGAGCCCATACCCAACACCAGAGAGGATGCCAAGGGAACTGTCTTTGCCTATCAGGTGAGGCATTCAACTGTAGAGTTCGAAACACAACTACGCGCGATTTGGCAGCAGACCGCGTTGCGTTGGTTTTTAAGAAATTGTATGAGTGCCGGTCGTTCAGAAAGCAATGGCAAACTACTGACCGTAAACTTGCCAAGACATCACAACAGCAAAAAATGCTGGTGTTGACTGCAACGTCCTGTAAAGGATATGCAACTAACTTGTTTTTAACTTCTGAAATACCGCCTTTGCTTGGGCTATTTTACTTTTAACTTCTGGGTTATATCATCTATTTGTTGTTATCAAAGCACACAAAAACATAAATGCAATAACTTGTATCAGAAGGGTTTCTTTCACTTTGATACTACAGCTGAAAAATGCTGGTGTTAACTGCAATTTCCTGTAAAAGGATATGCTGGGGGGGGGGGGGGAGAGATTTAGATTCCCCACAGGGAGGTGGAGAAATGTCTTTGTCTGAATTCTACCGAATCCTGGAGTGTCAGTGCCTATAAATCCTAAATCAGCTGAAACGTGTTGTTTTCCCGCCACACCAAACCCGTTTAATCTCAGAAGATAAGTTACATTTGGAGACCACCCAAGCCTCAATCTCGAATTTTTTAATTTTTTTCGCTCGCTCGCTTTGAACTCAAGCGTAATCCATACACACTACTTCTAATAGTGCTGGACTGAATTTTCGTACGAATTAGCTAAAAGTGTCCCTCGCCATCAGGCGAACCCGCTCCGACTTCAGAGGTACTTGTAATGCACGTTCCCAAGTCAAGGACGGTAGGTCAACATTTTAGTCCAACTTTCTGATGTAGAGGTTGAACCCCTTACCTCAACATCAGCACACCGAATGTCAAACAGCAAGCGTTCTTATCCATTCGGCCATGCTGACCTACATTTCGAATATTAATCAGAAAGGAATTTTCGTCCATGGGGTGTAACGGTCGATTTAAAAAGTTTATTTTGTTGTTGACTCCAAAGACGAATGTTAAGACTTTACACATTATGTTTATTCACGTAATTTGCCAAAAAGGTGAACTACTGGCTGGAAGGTGACACAAGGTGTTTGGGAAAACACGAAGATACGGCGCGCTTCATCCGTTTCTATGGCGACGTGGGCAGTGGTCTCATCGTGGGAATGGAATATTCCTTGGATTACTGTCTGAACCTACAGTTTCTCAACCACGCGGGTATGGGACCAAAGACAGACAACTATTACATCGGCATGAATTTTGCCCGTAAGTTGTTTCCCATTTTTGTTTGTTTGTTTATTTATTTATTTATTTATTTATAATTACTAGATATACAAGGTTGTGAGTATTACACAGACATTGTCAACAAATTCAGAGAAAGCCAAAGTTATTCTCAGCTTCTAAATGTGAAGTCAAGCAAGATAGCCGTGTGTTCAATCAAGTTCACCAGTTCTTACAGCAATAATTGTGAGATTTCTTCTTCTTCTTCTTTGCGTTCATCCGGAGTGATTTTTTCAGATGTGATTGCGGTGTGTCTGGTTAGGCACCCTCGGGTCGAAACCCTCAGGCCAACACATCCGACTTTTAGCGTGCATTTTTGACCAGGTTAGCAATCCTGGGAGACTCTCACTTTTGTGGTACCGTCCACATCTCAGCTGGTCTAGTTGGAACAGTCGAAGACTACACGGTCATCCCTCAAGTGAAGGCAGGGACAGTCCATAGCATTTTCCGCCATCCTGGGTGGCTTCCATAATTGCAGAGCCGGCACATAACGCTCTGGTGCTGGGTTTACCGAGGGAATCGTCACGTCCTGCTCATGGCTGTTTTAATTCCTCACTTCAATATATTGGGCATTTCGCTCGCCCTGGGCCATTCCTGCACAAACCAGTCAGCTCTGCGGTTGGTTTCCACTAAGCGAGTTTTCGGACATGTGCTTGTCCCTGTACCCATCAGAGCTGTTCCAGGCACGGCGGACATTCGGAAAACTACCTAGTCAGAGCTGTTCCGAACAAGAGCGGCATTCGGAAACTAGGTAGTCAGAGCTGTTCCTAGCACGGGAGACATTCGGACGAGACATTTCACTCGGACGTAAATGCGTAGTGTCAATTTTTAGTTTGCCACCCGTAGGACGACACTTCCGACTTCCGGCGGGCATTTTTTAGTGAGGTTAGCCTTCCTCTGGTTTCGAGACACGTTAGACTGTTGTAATGTCACCCACATCTCAGCTGGTCAAGATAGAACGATCAACGATATCGTGGTCTGCCCTCAAGGGAAGGCAGGGGCAGACCATGGGCATTATCTCGCTATCCAAGGAGGCTTCCATAATTGCAGAGCCGGCACATATTGCTCTGAGACTGGGCTCACCCAAGGAGTTTCCACGTCCTGCTCATGGCTGCTTTAGTTCCTCACTTCCATGTGTTGGGCATCCCACTTGCCACTGATCGCTCAATCACACACCAGGAGCGGTCAGACTGCGAGTGACATCCACTCGGTAAGCTTTTGCTTGTGACTTCTGACCACGCAATAGGTTCGCTTGCCGTGCGTTCCATTTTGCGTTGATGAGACATTATTCCACTTTTGTCTACACTCTCTATGAGTTAGATACAGACAGTTTCCGTAACCCTTCGACTGGGGCACTTTTCTGACTTTTTTGTACTCGCTCACGAGGTAGGCTACATGTGCTGCCGGCTCAGCACCTTACCTTTGTGCAGCAGTGAACGGGAAACGGCCAGGCCCCTTCATCCGGGGAACTCTCATATCCCCCAGCTGGGAGCCTTCGAACATGTATCAGACCTGAGCATGTAGCTTGCTCAGTATCATGTTTCTATTTTCCGGTAGACGGGTATCAGCCTGGCTCTAAGATCCGAGGGTTTGTGGCTTAGAGGCGTTCAGCCACAGCCCTCGACAGGGAGCCTTAAGAGTTTTGTCCGGACCAAGAAATTCTGCCTTTGTGCACCTCATTTAAATTTTGACTGCTATCCTCAGTCTATGCCTGCAGAGCAGCAGGTTGTGTCTCTCTTAGTCTGGTCCCTATCCCATAAGCTGTCCGATATGTAATTTTTCACCCATCGGCAAGCAAATGGGGTCTATGGGACACGCAAGCTCCCCCACCACGTCAAGGTGGAGACACATCGGGGGAGATTGTGAGATTTGGTTTGTAAAGGACCGCATTCACTGCAAACGGATATTTCAATAAGAACTTCAGTGCCCTCTCCTAAATCACACAAGGTGAACCTCATCACTGTGTGCGAATTGTGTATATAATAAATGTGCGTACGAGTATCAACACAAGAAGGAAGAAATAATACGAGAGAAGGCCATCACTGAAAGACAAGAGAAAGATTGATACAAGAGAAAGAAATAGAAGTGAGTGGACACACTAGATAACAGCGCAACTTAAACCTGGGGAGGGGTAGAATCAAATGTTCGCCCAGAAGGAATACATCCACCTCTGGCTTGGGCAGACCAGGTTTTCAATGTGTAGACTCTTTGTTTGGAGCCTTACACAATATTAACAAGGATGGTATTCCGCCCTCCGACCCCCCCCCCCCCCAATTTTCAACCCACCCCTACGATCCTGGGGAAGTAGATCTGGCGTTTAGCAGCAACAGATTTGGAGGAGGCGTATGCACGTTGTTCAAAATCACTGGGCTGTTGGAAATTTAAAAAAAAGAGCAGGCCGAGTAGATGCAATATTACCAAATTAGACAAGCAACCCTATATATATATACTAGCTGACCCGGCCCGGCTTCGCCCAGGCCCTGGCGAGGATCTATCTATCTATCTGTCTGTCTGTCTGTCTGCTTGTCTGTCTGTTTGTCTGTCTGACCCGGCCCGGCTTCGCCCAGCTCCTGGTGGGGAGCATCTCATTTAATTCATATAAGTAGTCATATAAGCTCCCGTTCACGACTATCTGTCTGTCTGTCTGTCTATCTGTCTGTCTGTATGTCTGTCTGACCCGGCCCGGCTTCACCCAGTCCCTGGTGGGGAGCATCTCATTTAATTCATATAAGTAGTCATATAAGCTCCCGTTCCCCCTCCCGACTATCTATCTGTTTGTCTGTCTGTCTATCTGTCTGTCTGACCCGGCCCGGCTTCGCTCCGCCAACTCCTGATGGGGAGCATATCATTTAATTCATATAAGTAGTCATATAAGTTCCCGTTCCCGTCTGTCTCTGTCTGTCTGTCTGTCTATCTATATATCTATCTATCTATCTGTCTGTCTGTCTGCCTGCCTGCCCGTCCGTCCGTCTGTCTCTCCCTCCGTCTATCCCATTCTCTCTATCTATCTATCTATCTATCTATCTATCTATCTATAGCCAGGGGACGTAACCTAAGATATAGCAATGCTACTAAAAGTTAGGTCCCTTTATATAATTTTTCTTATGTTAAGTCATGTAATTACACAATTAAATTTTAGTAAGTAAATAGCTGATTGTACAGTAAGAAACTATAACAGTTGGCTGCACGGGAATGAAAAGAAAACATGTAGAAAATGTCATCTCAATCGGACGGACCGTTATCGAACGCATCAAGTACATCCCTACCCACATACATACATCCTTTTATATATATTTATATATATATATATATATATATATATATATATATATATATATATATATATATATATATATATATATATATATATATATATATATATCGAATATCTTGTGTCATTGATTACCAACAATGGTGACAAAATGAAAGAAATTAAAAGATTCTTCAAAGACTAAAGCAACTGAATAAATTGTGGAGTGAGACAGATAGAACTACAAATATTCGATTTTTAAGAGCATGCATCTGTCCCATTGCAACATACGCCTTTGAGACCTGGATACTTATATATATATATATATATATATATATATATATATATATATATATATATATATATATATATATATATATATATATATATATATATATATATATATATATATATATATATTTTCCCCCGCGTTTTTCATCCTGTTTCAGGATATTGCGGTCAACATCAGCATTTTTCAGCTGTATGTTGATTCCTAGGCTAGATTACGCTCATCAGCACGCCACGATTTTCTGAGCGACCGGCTCCATACTCTCATGAGTCACTGGCGCGACTCGAACCGCTTCCAATTCTCGTGCGCTTACGTCAATCATGAGAGTATTCGGGGTTACAGAGAAAGCTGCTAACCCCTCGGCCAGGGATACCGGTATATATATATATATATATATATATATATATATATATATATATATATATATATATATATATATATATATATATATATATATAAAACAGACTGTATGTGTGTGGGTGGCTGGCTATGTATTGGATGCGTTCGATAACGGTACATCCGATTGAGATGAAATTTTCTACACGTCTTCCTTTCATTCCTGTGCAACCGACTGTAATAGTTTCTTAGTGTAAAATCGACTACTTACTTAATAACATTTAATATTTCATTTTTCATTATGTAATTTCTATATAGCAGGGGGACTTCACTCTAAAAAAGTTATTTCAAGGGGCATAACTTTTAATAACATTTCTATATACTTTATAGTCATATTGTTGGACTTACATGCACTATTGTTAAACTCTTTCTCTATAGTTATTTACAGGCATATGAGTTATAATAAATAATGATATAATCTTTAAGGCATTTTCAAAGTTTTCATAAAAATAATGCATAATGCATAACATTGTAACCCATCTTTTTATGCTTAAAGAAGTTATCTACAGTCATGCAGGTGATTGAAAACAGTTTTCATTAAAAATAATGGATGGTGTGTGGAAGGACATTCTTTTAAGTTACTGTGCGCCAGGAGCTGGGCGAAACCAAGCCAGGTCAGATAGATAGACAGACAGACAGATAGTCGGGAACGGGAGCTTATTTGACTACTTATATGAATTAAATTAGATGCTCCCCACCAGGGACTGGGTGAAGCCAGGCCGGCACAGACAGACAGACAGACAGACAGACAGACAGACAGACAGACAGACAGATAGTCGGGAACGAGAGCTTATATGACTACGTATATGAATTAAATTAGATGCTCCCCACCAGGGACTGGGTGAAGCCGGGTCAGACAGACAGACAGACAGATAGACAGACAGACAGACAGACAGTCGGGAATGGGAGCTTATATGACTACGTATATGAATTAAATGAGATGCTCCCCACCAGGGACTGGGTGAAGTCGGCCGGGTCAGACAGACAGACAGACAGATAGTCGGGAACGGGAGCTTATATGACTACTTATATGAATTAAATGAGATGCTTACCACCAGGGACTGGGTGAAGCTGGGCCGGGTCAGCCAGACAGACAGACAGACAAACAAACAAGCAGACAGACAGATAGTCGGGAACGGGAGCTTATATGACTACGTATATGAATTAAATTAGATGCTCCCCACCAGGGCCTGGGTGAAGCCGGGCCGGGTCAGACAGACAGACAGATAGACAGACAGACAGACAGATAGTCGGAAACGGGAGCTTATATGACTACTTATATGAATTAAATGAGATGCTCCCCACCAGGGACTGGGTGAAGCCGGGCCGGGTCAGCCAGACAGACAGACAAACAAGCAGACAGACAGACAGACTGATAGATAGATAGATCCCCTCCAGGGCCTGGGCGAAGCCGGGCCGGGTCAGCTAGTATATATATATATATATATATATATATATATATATATATATATATATATATATATATATATATGTGTGTGTGTGTGTGTGTGTGTGTGTGTGTCCGTGTGTGTGTGTGTGTGTCTTATGTTTAAATGTGTGTCCGTGTCCGTGTGTGTGTGTGTCTTATGTTTAAATGTGTGAAGGATGAGTGCTCATCGCTCCGCTAATAAAGAACCTTGAGGTATGAGGTTTAGTATGTATAGCATTTTGTTGTTTGGTTATTTCTGTAAAGCTTCATATTTCTGCGATTTTGTTTCCCCAGCACCCAGCAGATATCCAGAATATGTGACAGTTATGTCCCATGGGAATGAGAGTGTTAGACTACTCTGGAGAGGCGTGTCCACAATCTGGGGGGAGGAGCCAGTCATTGGATATAAGGTGCTGATTTACAAACTGTATAGTGTTATAAGAACAAGTTTAGGTGTCAATGATATGGGGTGCAGGAATCAATGTACTGGTTGGTTGACTGTGTCCAGCTATTGTGTTATATGACTGTGATTGGATGTAGACAAGTTTGTGGGAGGAACTAGTCTATTGATGCAGGGCAATGATTGGTTAACTTTGAAGTGTTGGAGAAATTCATAAAATATTGTTTCGTATTTATTATTACAATTACATTTTTGTCATTGGCTTTGTGCTTTCTTTGCGTGGTGTTGTGTTGTACAGAAAGATATGAGTGCTGCAAATTATTTTTGGGAAATGTCTCAAACAAAATGACCTAAACTTACCTCCGCGAGGTTATATGGGCTGACATATAAAAGCCATGTCCCTTTTTGTCTGTTTAGATTATTGTATTCTGAGTTATGAAAGCCGCACAGCTTTGTGTTTACAATGTGTATAGTAGCCTAGCATACCAAAGCAATGCATTATGTCTTTCTAGAGCAGAAGTTGGGAGGGAGGATAGTTCTGCTAAGTGCCATTTGGATATTTATGACATTCCCTGAGTATTCAAAATTATCAGCTTAAAAATAAGCCTGCTACATTTGGTGCAACATTTAATTAACTCACCCCTAATGTGGAGGCTGAAACTGCGTCTTTTTGATGAGGAGTGTGATGTTAGATGGTATTGATGATGTTCCTACTAGCAACTGCATTTCCAGGTTTGCATCGGTCAATCTAGAGCGCAGTCAACTGTTTGTGATGATAGGTTTTGAAAAGAACTGCTCGCGGCAATAAGTTTTCTTAACACAGATGCATAATCAAATGCGTGTCCCATCAAAGTGGGAATTTCATCGTTGCTTATGTAAAGTTTATAGAACTCGAGTTGCCGAGGCAGGGTCAGTCAGTCAGACCACATGATTTCGAGGGCCCTATACGGCCCGCGAGCAGTACATTCTCTGCCCCTGGTCTAGTGTATTGTAGACTAACATATAGAAGACACATGTCTTGTTCCTGTCTAGAGTATTGTAGACTAGCAAACAGAAGACACATGTCTTGTTCCTGTCTAGAGAATTGTAGACTAACATACAGAGGACACATGTCTTATGCCTGTCTAGAGTATTATAGACTAGCAAACAGAAGACACATGTCTTGTTCCTGTCTAGAGTATTGTAGACTAACATATATGAGAGACATGTCTTGTTCCTGTCTAGAGTATTGTAGACTAGCATACAGAGGACACATGTATTGTGCCTGTCTAGAGTATTGTAGACTAATATATAGGAGAGACATGTCTTGTTCCTGTCTAGAGTATTCTAGACTAGCATACAGAGGACAAATGTCTTGTGCCTGTCTAGAGTATTGTAGACTAACATATAGGAGACACATGTCTCGTTCCTGTCTAGAGTATTGTAGACCAAGAAGTAAAATCCTCATACGTTTGTGATTGCGTGGAGTATTGTAGGTTGGAATATAAAAGCCACTTCTATTTATAGATGTTTGTCTTGCGTATTGCAGTTTAAATAAACATTAAGGACCCTTCTATATGCCTTGGGGCATACTGGATATGGTCCTCGATGGGTGCTCTGGCCAATAGCTTACCAACTGCCAGTCTTACTACACAGGACATTTCCTTATTCTAATTTTAGACTGGGTCAACCTGAAAGCCCAGATTAGCGAACGAAAAAAGAGCCCAGGTTAACTTTTTAATCCATCTGGCTAGTGGCTCCAATACTCAGCTGGCAGGCTATACTAATGCTGCACTGAGGGTGTGTACTGAGACGGGGGAAGAGTGGGGTATAAGGATCAGACACTACCTCAGCCCTCTCTTTAGACCTCAACCCTCATCTTTAGACCTTATGATGATGATGATGTTGATGATGATGACGATGGTGGTGGTGGTGGTGGTGGTGGTGGTGGTGATTTGGGTTTAAATCCTTTGGCTATTATTTTGGAAACATTTTAATTTTTTTTTTGCACTCGCTCGCTTTGAACTCAAGCGTAGTTCATCCACACTACTTCTAGTAGTGCTGGACTGGATTTTGCGTGTGGATTAGCTTTCCTTATTAACAGTGCCCCTCATCATCAGGAACCCACTCCGACTTTAGAGGTACTTGTAATTTACGTCCCAAGTCAAGGACGCGATGTCAACATTTTAGTCCAGCTGTCCTGTGTAGGGGGTTGAACCCCTTACTTCGACATCAGCACAATGGATGTTTAAGAACACCTCTAAACGTTTTAAATGATTCAATTGAAGGTCATCGTGGTCGAATGGATACGAGCGCTTCTTCTTAAACATCCGGTGCGCTGATGCCGAAGTAGCGTTTTCAACCTTTACACTGGTCAGTTGGACTAAAATGTTGACTTTTCATCCTTGACTTGGGGACGTAAATTACAAGTACCTCAGAAGTCGAGTGGGTTTGCTTGATGGCGAGGAACACTGGTAATAGGGAAAGCTAATCCACACGCGCTGCGCTCCGTGGCGAAGGTGTTACGGGCGTGGTTCGTAATCTCGTATACACGCGTTCGAAACACAGCGGCGAGTGATTTGGTAGCGTTGCATTGGTCTTGCGTTAGTATCGGCGCCGGTCGTTCAGAAAGCAATGGCAAACTACTGAACGTAAATTTGCCAAGAGGTCGCAGCGGCAGAAATGCTGGTGTTGACTTCCATGTTCTGTAAAATGATATGCAAACAACAAAATCCGCACGCAAAAACTGATCGGCGCACTAGAAGTAGTAGCCCATGGATGGATTACGCTTGAGTTGAAAACGATCGAACGAATATAAAAATGATTCCATTGCATAATGCATATTTGTTCTCTCGAAAATTACATCTGCAATTTCATATGTTCTGTCCTTCAGGCCTGGTGGTGGGATGTCCGCGAGGACATTAGAGCAGCCAAAGTAGCATATTTTGCGAAAACTTCGACCGGAGTTATTCATGGAGTGGAGAAAGATGTCATCTACAAGGTTCGGATGTTGGCATATGGCATCGGCGGGGACGGCAAGAAAAGCCAGGATGTCTTCTTTACTTTAGGTTCGTTATCTTTTTATCCAATTGGAGCCATTCTTTGCCAGATTGGTCATTGGCTTAAAAGTATAAAAACCTCATTAGACAATTAACACGAATTGATTTATTTGGTTGTTTTGGGATTTGAGATTTAAATATTGAGCACAACCCACATTGACGTGGATAGGCGTTAGGTTCATACCAGAATACGATCAGCGTTGCCAGTAGTGAGTTATGCTCAAAATTAACACGAAAAAAAATTATGAAAATGAATATTGTTAATTTTCCTATCAATGTGGCCTTGGGATCGCCGCAGTTCATAAAATGAATACCGGGTATTTTTAGAATGTTCTGTGAAGGAAAGGCAGAAGAAAGGAAACTGACCAGTTCATTTCATTATTTGATGGCCTTGAATATGTGAGACCTAAAACTTCAAACTTGTGTTACCTGTGCCCATTGGGGAACAACGAACAGAAACACTAACATACTATGAAAGTCGTAGGAGGCGACTAAGGAGAGTTGGCGGGAGAATGACTACCCCAACCCATAGACAACTTGAGTTGTAAAAATACAACCAATGATGAACACGCCCTCAAAGGGCTTGGTGTCAGTTGGTTGCTTGCTTGCTTGCGTTGGCTGGTTGTGAACTCCAGCGTGAAGTCCTGTATGCCTGATGAAGACATCCTGTTGTCCAACATCAGTGTGATGTCATACCGGACTGAGGTTTGCGTGAGTATCCGTTGTCCCATGTCTGGCTTATTGGTGTGCAGACTGGTGGTTCCTCGCCGTGCAGGCAGATACTCTCCGACTTCGGAGGAGACAGTTGGTTGAGTGACTTTGCTCCATTGTGAGACAGGGAAAAGAAGAAGAAGAAGAGTACACTCTAAACCAGTGTTTCCCAACGTGGGGCCCACGCCCAACAGGGGGGCAATTTGACTGTTAAGGGGGGCAATTCGAAAATGGAAGAAATCGGCTGAATATAACAAAACGGGGAGACTTGAGACTGAAGTTAACTAAATTGGAACCTGGCATAAGATCTCTTTGCAGCAAGCATCAAGCGCAAGGATCTCACTAAATTTAAATAATAAATAATTACTAATAATTAAAATAACATAGAAAAATCTTTCATTAAAATTATTTTGTACTTGAATTTCAGTTCTCCATTATATGTTTTGAAAATTTACTTACTGTGTTTGCTCAATAATTACCTAGTGATTTCTTCCTAAAACCTATCATTCAAGTTTCTTTAGTGAACATTTCAATTTTTGAATATTAAAAATAATGTATATGTTGAGGGGGGGGCATGGGGCGGGGGAGGGGGGAAATGTGAATTTTAGAAAGGCTTAAGTGGGGCATGGTACAAAAAAGGTTGGGAAACACTGCTCTAAACGATAAGAGCAATTTCTGCCAATTTCTTTATTCTTGATTGAGTTGGGTTGAATTAAGAACCGACATCACGCGCTCCGTATACGCTCCGTCCTCATCTTCAATAGCCAGCGAAGAGTTCCAATACTAATGGTGCCCGTTACACTCTGATTATACTCTCGGTGATATTATCTACAAAGTTATTAACTTTACTGTTGACTGTTTGAGACTAACCATTTACCGCTTTCTGACCAGGCAGTTATTCTAAAGTAACAAAGGTCTGGGTTATCAGGAGTAGGACTGGAGAAGCAAAAGCAACAGAAACTAGTAAATTAACAACTAGGGCAGCATGGATTAAAGGTTAAGAGCTAGATGATCGACGTTATTGCACAAGGTCTAACCCCACCTGGCTCGGGTATTTCCGCAGAACGGCAGGCATTGAGAGCATGGTAGAAAGCACGAACTCCGTAGCCCCAGTGATGACCCCTAGGTGTCTCCGGAGAAATGCCACTCGCGGACTGAAGTACGCAGTCCGAAAACAACAGAACAGACTGGATTGGAGGGGGGTGTGTGATAAATAAATTAGTGTGTGGAATTGAACGAGTAAAAACAACTGGAAGTCCTTTGGTCAAACAATCCAGCGTATGATGATTTGTTTGCTGTCGAATAATGTAAAAGCAGTACTTATGTGACTGAGAGAGTTAAAATAATAAACAGGGAAAGAAACATTAAGTAAGTAAGGAACCTTTTTATATACTCCTTGGGGTGTATGGGCACGTGGTGCCTGTCCAATATTTTTATATTTAATTAAGTGCCACGGGATTATATTCGAATTTCCCGTACCGCCATGGGCTTATAAATCAAACTATGGTCAAAATATAAACACAACAGTTTTTCTTGTGCAACTATCTTTAATGTGATATATAATACAACACACCTGCTACCATATTAACAACTTGTAAGTCATAACTTGACGCACCCCGGCTTCCTATGCTTCGCTGTCCATTTCTCTTTGGTCTAAACCTACTTTTTTTGTTTCGCACTTGATTGATTGATTGATTTATTTATTTATTTATTTATTGAAGAACTGACACCACAACATTCGGGGCATTCCCATAAGCGCTCCGTCCCCATCCTCAGCAGCCAGCGAAATGTTCCAACATTAATAGTACCAGTAGCAATCTGATTATATGTCCGTCTCGCCTTTCCTCTAAGCGTCGAGCGTCGGCCAGAACCCCTCGTCACTCCACGCTGTCTCATTCTTGCCAGACCATGGTGATTCATTTGCTCCTCCGAGTTGTGCACGTGCTCCCACAAGGCCGCACTTAATATGATACAGCAATCGGCATTCAAGGAGTGCAATTTTAATTCACCGCAACAAAGAAGAATCCCTTCGAGCCTCATTTGCATCGGTCCTGCGTTCATTTTCCGGTTGAGTGTTCGGTGGACTGCTAGACCGATCGATGGATGTTTTTAAGTTTTTGGGCCCGTAGGGCTCTCACTGTCGACGACAGTGAGGGCCCTACGGGCCCAAAACTTAAAAAAAACATCCATCGATCGGTCTAGCAGTCCACCGAACACTCAACCGGAAAATGAACGCCGGACTGATGCAAATGAGGCTCGAAGGGATTCTTCTTTGTTTGTGGTGAATTAAAATTGAAGTACCGAGTGCTGTGATCAGTAGTATGCCCATCGCTTTTAATTTCCAAGACGTCCCTGAACCCATTTTAGGTCTTTTTTTTTTTTTATTCACTTCGACGCGAGTACAAACCCATGACCACCGTATTGGCAGTCATGTTTCATGAAACATTAGGGCAGTGCTTACAAGTACTCATTGTCTGAGGCTGAAGACGTCAAGAACAATCGGGAATGTTTTGGTCATATAAGGAGTAACAGATCTATGTGTGGTACATAGATTCGGACCGATTGAAATAACAGAACTATTTACATGTTTCAGGCGGACAAGTGATGTTTGATCCGACAACAACTGAACTCATGAACTGTGCTCCCAGCATGCAGCTGTCATCACTTCTGGTCGTCATTGTTATGTCTGTATTTCTGCTGGTGCAAAAGATAAAAAGTTGATTTGTAAGATAATATTTCTTTGTGGGTGATGACAAGGTTGACATTTGTTGATGTTGAAATTATTGTATGTCTTCCACAGAGCAAGGGACATCTGTGGCAATTGTGTTTGTGTGAGAAATCCGAAGATACATTTTTTTGAATATTTTCTCCTATGTTTGTAATTTTGTATGCCAAAGTTTGAATGATATCTCCTGTTTGCATGGTTGATATTCCAACATTGTTCATAATCTTATTGTAGATTATATCATGCTAAAATGAATTAAGTAAAGAGCCCTTATCACGCCATGAGGCTATTGAGTGTATGGTGTTAGTCAATGTTATAGACCGATTAGCACACGATGGGTCACGTGATCCCACTAGGCAATCGGGTTTATACTGCGGGTCTATATTTTAGATTGATCAGCACTCGGTGGGTCATGTGATCCTAAGAGACAATTGGGTTTATAGTGCAGGTCTATATTTTACATTGATCAGCACACGATTGGTCATGTTATCCCACAGGCTCTTGGATATATAGTGTGGGTCTATATTTTAGATTGATCCGCACACGATGGATCATGTTAACATCTCGCAGGTCACGTCTACTTCCTGGGCTATATCCTAGTATCCATTTTAGGCTGGGTCATCCGGGATTCCTGGTCACAGAAAAATATCAAGGGCAGATCATATAAAGTGGCATGGTAATCTGTTTTCCAGAGTTGTATATAACTGTGTTGTCAGACAATCTATCAAAACTGTGTGCCAAAATCCTGATTCTCTTATATTTATAGAAGATGATGTAATTATTATTGCATGATTTTTACATGACATTATTTTGCGGGAGGTGATGAGGGTGCGGTGTTCATTAGCTTCATGTTCCATGATCATTTCCTGTAAATATATTTACACTAATTTTTCCGTATATCACACTTCATTTTGGGCAGGCTGGGTTGTGTTTGTGGTGGGTGCATTTGTGTCCCCCATACGGGGTTGCGCTGATAATGTAATGACTGCGGTCACACGAAGGTTAGACTCTTGCGTTCGTCGTCCGCCAAAGTGAGGATAAGACTGGCCACCCACCCTTCCTGTATTCCGCCCTTCAAATTGTGATAGGCTTATCACACCACAGGCAAACAGCAGGAAAATGCTTCGAAACGTGCTTTAATAAACATTGTGTTTTATCTGTTTGTGTTGTTCCTCATAACTTTTCATTCACCGATGATAAACGCTAGATAGCATTTTGGTGTATCCACTTAAAGTCCCATTACTCAACACTTTAGCTTACATCATCTCTTATTTGCGAGATGGTCTCCCATTATTTGATATGTGGGGTTTTCAGTGAAAATTCCTACAGCAAAAAGGATAAGAGTGCTCGCTCTTAACGTCCCGGTGCGCTAGTGGTAGTGTAGTGGGTTCAATCCTTTCACCGGTCAGTTGGACTAAAATGTTAACTTCTTGTCTTTGACTTGGAAACGTAACTTAAGGTACCTCAGAAGTCACAGCGGGTTCACATGAAGGCGACGGAAATCGGTAATAGGGAAAGCTAATAAGGAGTAGTAGCAACTACTAGTGGTAGCAGTACGTGTATAGACAGTATAGACTGCTCTCGTATTCAAAGCGCGGGAATAAATATATTGGTAAAAGATGCCATAGAATGCGAGGTTTGTTAGCCACTTGCATTTCTCGTCATATTCTCAACCAAGAGTATTTTTTTTTTATCCTTATCCCACAAGTAAACTCAGAAAGAATTAATTAGTCAAGGTAACCAAGGACTTCAAAAGGTTGAAAATCGATGATGCAGATGTTCCAGTCAATACGTGGTTTTACTTAGTTGCTCCTTTTTCGTCGTCCCATGTGATGTCATGTATCTTTTTTTTTTTTAATGTGTAGGCAGTTACTTTGTGTTGTCTTTACCGCATAGTACATCCCATTGTCTCACTTATTGTTATAACAACAAATTGATTACATATTTTATTACAACAAGCTGTTGTATTGATGTTCGTGAAGACTTATGTTCATGATGTGAAAAGGGCAATGAAAGATCTGTCTAACTGCTACTTTTTGTATTGGGAGTAACATATCACATCATGCATCTTTCCTCTAGGAGCATATTACAGCATGAATCTTTCCAATGGGAACGTATTACAGCATGCATCTTTCCCGTAGGAACGCATTACAACATGCATCTTTCCTATGGTAGCATATTGCATCATGCATCTTTTCTGTGACAACATATAACAGCATGCATCTTTCCTATGGTAGCATATTGCATCATGCAACTTTCCTGTGACAACATATTACAGAGTACATCTTTCCTGTGGCAACATATTACAGCATGTATCTTTCCTATGGGAGCATACTGCATCATGAAACTTTCCTGTGGCAACATATTATAGCATATATCTTTTCTGTGGCAACATATTACAGCATGCATCTCCATGACTTACATCTGTATGTTCCCACAAGAAAGATGGTCCATGACTCTATCTCTAAGTTCCCACAGGAAAGATGGTCCATGACTTACATCTGTATGTTCCCACAAGATGGTCCATGACTCACATCTGTATGCTCCCACAGGAAAGATGGTCCATGACTCACATCTGTATGTTCCCACAGGAAAGATAGTCCATGTCTCACATCTGTATGTTCCCACAGGAAAGATGGTCCATGACTCACATCTATATGTTCCCACAGGAAAGATGGTCCATGACTCACATCTGTATGTTCCCACAGGAAAGATGGTCCATGACTCACATCTGTATGTTCCCACAGGAAAGATGGTCTGTGACTCACATCTGTATGTTCCCACAGGAAAGATGGTCCATGACTCACATCTGTATGTTCCCACAGGAAAGATAGTCCATGACTCACATCTGTATGTTCCCATGGGAAAGATGATCCATGACTCACATCTGTATGTTCCCACAGGAAAGATGGTCCATGACTCACATCTGTATGTTCCCACAGGAAAGATGGTCCATGACTCACATCTATATGTTCCCATAGGAAAGATGGTCCATGACTCACATCTGTAAGTTCCCACAGGAAAGATGTTCCATGACTCACATCTGTATGTTCCCATGGGAAAGATGGTCCATGACTCACATCCATATGTTGCCACAGGAAAGATGGTCCATGACTCACATCTGTAAGTTCCCACAGGAAAGATGGTCCATGACTCACATCTGTATGTTCCCATGGGAAAGATGGTCCATGACTCACATCTATATGTTCCCACAGGAAAGATGGTCCATGACTCACATCTGTATGTTCCCATGGGAAAGATGGTCCATGACTCACATCTGTATGTTCCCATGGGAAAGATGGTCCATGACTCACATCTGTATGTTCCCATGGGAAAGATGGTCCATGACTCACATCTGTATGTTCCCATGGGAAAGATGGTCCATGACTCACATCTATAAGTTCCCACAGGAAAGATGGTGCATGACTCACATCTATATGTTCCCACAGGAAAGATGGTGCATGACTCACATCTATATATTCCCACAGGAAAGATGGTCCATGACTCACATATGTATGTTCCCACAGAAAAGATGGTCCAATGCTCACATCTGTATGTTCCCACAGGAAAGATGGTCCATTACTCAATCTGTTATGTTCCCATGAGAAAGATGGCCCATGACTCACATCTGTATGTTCCCACAGGAAAGATGGTCCATGACTCACATCTGTATGTTCCCACAGGAAAGATGGCCCATGACTCACATCTGTATGTTCCCACGGGAAAGATGGTCCATGACTCACATCTGTATGCTCCCACAGGAAAGATGGTCCATGACTCACATCTGTATGTTCCCACAGGAAAGATGGTGCATGACTCACATCTGTATGTTCCCACAGGAAAGATGGTCCATGACTCACATCTATATGTTCCCACAGGAAAGATGGTCCATGACTCACATCTGTATGTTCCTACAGGAAAGATGGTCCATGACTCACATCTGTATGTTCCCACAGGAAAGATGGTCCATGACTCACATCTGTATGTTCCCGCAGGAAAGATGGTCCATGACTTACATCTATATGTTCCCACAGGAAAGATGGTCCATGACTCACATCTGTATGTTCCCACAGGAAAGATGGTCCATGACTTACATCTGTACGTTCCCACAGGAAAGATGGTCCATGGCTCACATCTGTATGTTCCCACAGGAAAGATGTCCATGACTTACATCTGTATGTTCCCACAGGAAAGATGGTCCATGACTCACATCTGTATGTTCCCACAGGAAAGATGGTCTATGACTCACATCTGTTATGTTCCCACAGGAAAGATGGTCCATTACTCACATCTGTTATGTTCCCACAGGAAAGATGGTCCATTACTCACATCTGTTATGTTCCCACAGGAAAGATGATCCATGACTCACATCTGTTATGTTCCCACAGGAAAGATGATCCATGACTCACATCTGTTATGTTCCCACAGGAAAGATGCATGTTGAAAATTGTACTTCAACTTCTTTGCTGGTTGATTGATTGATTTAGGAACCAACATCACAGCATTCTTTGCTGGTGTTATGCTAAAGGCTGTCAATACAGTTTAACCTCTCCACTGTTATGGCCAATCTACATCTGACTTTTAATAGTTCCCATTGTTGTTCATCAGTGCATTATGTCTTTTTTATGTGGCCAGAAAACTGTACTTGTCAACCTTGATCTCGCTTCGTAATTCTCTCTTCATGTCTAGTTGTTTAGACTTCTGTATTTGAGGAGCACTTATACTTCTGCATTCAGGTCAATGGTCATGCTATATTAAAGAAAAATCAGCTAATGAATACAAACATAAACTGAAAATAACTCATGAATGCTGACTAAAATAAACTGAACAATAATGAATATACACAAACGTAACAAACTAAAAATAACTAATGAATACAGACTAAATAAACACTGAAAATAACTCACGAATACAGACTAAAATAACACACTGGAACCATCAGCTAGTGAAAACAGTCCAAAGTAACATGACTCTTGAAACATAAAGTAATGAATGCAAACTAAATAACAAAATGGAAACATCAAACAAGAAATTAACTCAACACACACAATTTAGAAACATCAATCACTGAACACAAACAAAATAAAAACAAAAATTACAGAATAACATGAAACTACAACAAATGAACAAAGACTTAAAAGCAGGCTGCAACATTATCAACAATCTTTATTGAGGACAAAAAAAACAAGCTATCATCAATCTAGTACATACAGACCTTTCACCACTATTATAAATATGTGCTCTATGTCTTTACTGAATAATTTACCACATACTTTGACAGTACTGAAAATTAAACTATTATACCATATCCTTATTGCCAAGCAAATTTGAACCCAACCCAGTAGCTTCTTTTAATCTCACCAATCTGTTTCACATGTCATCACACTTAACAAACCTTCAAACCTGCTGGACGTTGAAACAACATATGTCCTTTCTCATTAAACGTCAAACCCAACTGAATTGCAACAAGTAACATATTCATCTGCCCATGTGTTACAAGAGTCCATGTGTTACAAGAACCCAAATGTAACAAGAGCCTGTATGTTACAACAGCCTGTATGTTACAAGAGCCCATGTGTTACAAGAGGCTGTGTGTTCCAAGGGCCTGTATATTACAAGACCCCAAATATACAAGAGCCTGTATGTTACAAGAGCCCATGTGTTACAAGAACCCAAATGTTACAAGAGCCTGCATATTACAAGAGCCCATATATTACCAAGGCTCATAATGGAAACAAAGAACAATAAGTAACACGGTAACCTATCAAGCATGTCATAAGTGGTGACTAAGGAAGGTTGGCATGACACTGGCTACCTCACCCCATAGAAAAACTTAGCTGCAAAATCCAACAAATCATGATCAAGTCTACAAACGGCTTGGCTTGGGTTGGCTCAAGGTCAATGTTTCACTGCAGAAGAGGATTTTCTCATCAGTTTCACATCTCTTGCTGGTGGTTTTCACTCTATTCACCTCCAAGGTTCTGAAAATCAGAGCTGCATAATATAGGATGTATTTTTAATGACTGTGGGGTTTTTGAAAAAAATTGCCGTTCCAAGTTTTGTGTTCACCCCCTGTGGAGTTCATGCAACATAAAAGGTAATTACAAAACTTGGAATGGCAATATTTTCAAAAGTCCTACAGTCATTTAAAATACACCCCACATCTTCCTGATGTTATACAAATGCAGGCTCAGTCAAGCGATGTTCTGCCTTTCTGCTCCCAGTAGAGCTCTAGCCTTCAACCAACTCACGCCAAGTTTCCTATAGACTTGTTCATGATTGGCTAGATTCTGCTGGTAAAGTTTCTACGATGTAGTAGCCAGCCACAGGCCAACCCTCCCTAGACCCCTCTTACAACCTGCCTGGCATGTTACAGTGCTACTATTCTTTGTTTCCCTTATCTGCCCAGGTAATACACAGGTGAATCTTTCCCTTATCTGCCCAAGTAATACACAGGTGAATCCAATTGTAACTCTACTGTTAATACCTCTCTACCTGCCTCAAAACTCATCTTAACTTGCATCTTACACCTCATGAGACAAATATTTACATGCCTGAAAATTGAATCACATACAATCTTTTTGATCTATTTAAACAGATTTGAATCCAATACAGTTACTACTACTAATATTCCTCTTTAAACAGATTTTAATCCAATACAGTTTTTGTTGTTGTTGTTGAATAGTCTAAATGAAATGTATAAGGAACATAACATGAAAATTGGCACGGGCAGAGCGGAGGTGATGACTGTAGCTGAAGAAGAGCAAATAACAACAGTTCACCAAAGCAAACATCCCTTGAAGCAAGTAAAGAGTTTCTGGTACCTAGGAAGTATAATATCATCAAATGGCAGATCAGAAGACGAGATCGAAAATAGGTGCAATAAGGCAAATCAACTCATTGGACAAATGGCACCAATACTAAAGAACAAACATGTATCAATAACTACTAAGAAAGCACTTTACAACACAATCTTCCTACCAACTCTATGCTACCAATGCCAAACCTGGACAATGACAGAAAAAGAGAAAAGAAAAATCACAACAACAGAAATGAGGTTCCTGAGAAGAATACTCAACGTATCAAGAAGAGATAAGATCACAAATGAAGAAATCAGAACTAAAGTGGGGTTAAAGCATTACTAGATTTTATTAGAAAGCAGCAAGTCAAATGGTTTGGCCATGCAAGTAGGTTACCATTCAACAGCATACCACAACAAGCAATGATGTACAGACCAGATGGAAACAGAGGAAGAGGCCGACCACGTAAACGTTGGACGGAGGGAATAGCAGTCCATGGGAAATATTGATATATGAAGCCCATAATCGGGCACTCTCACGATGTTTATACTTCACCTCGACACCGCAAGGTACAAGGGGAACATGATGAGATGAGACAGTTTTGTTTCTTTTTTTTGCATATCCTTTACAGGACATCGCTGTCAATATCAGCATTTTACCCTTGCTTTCTGAGCGGCCGGCTCACTTATCCGGTAAGTTATCAACATGGCGAGAACTGCTAATTCTCGCACACTGCGTTACCCCACGTGGATAAACGGGGTTACGGAGAAAGTCATTTAACCCCTAGGTCAGGGAGACCGGCCCAATACAGTTACTAATACTAATACTCCTCTCGTCTGTCTCACATTTCAAGATAAATATTTTCATATATAGAAACACAACCACAAACAATCTTCTTTATTAATTTAAACAGATTTGAATCCAATACAGTTATTACTACTAATATTCATCACCTCTGTCTCACATTCCAAGTCATCTCATATACAATAACAAATACTTCAACATTTCTGGACACTGGAACTACGTACATCTCCTATACAAATTCAAATTTGAGATTTACAATGCGGACACTAAACCTTACGTAATATCTCTTACTATTCAACTTCAACAGATTTAAACTCGATGAGAAGTCACGTGGCCGAAAGGTTAAGAGTGCTCGCTCTTAAACTTCTGGTGCATTGATAACAGGGTTGTGAGTTCTCTCCCTGCACTGGTGACTTGAGCTTAAATGATGTCTTGTCCTTGACTTGGGTAGATTAATTACAACTACTTCAGGAGTGGGTTCGCCTATTGGCAGGGACACTGGTAATAAGAAAAGCTGACCCAAATGCAAAAATCAATCCAATGTGGACTAGAATTAAGTTCAAAGCAATCAAGTGAAAATCTCAATCTAGTTGCTGATATTATTATGCAATCCAGCTTCCCAAACAGGGATAGAAAGATCCAGGAGCCTGGTTGCCATGTTGCCTGAATTTTCAAGTTTTTTTTTTAATTATCCCATAGGTGCAAAACAATATACTGGATTCTGAGAAAAAGGGGTTGGTCCTTGTATTATGTTTAGTTTATATTGACCTCTATCACCAAACATCTGTTTCAAGACTAGTTAGCTGTCATCATTTACCACACGTAAATACCAGGTGTTTGTAAAGTTTCACTACACTGTATGTAGAACGAATCTGAAAAATGCTTTCTTCCGTTGATAACACCATTCTGTTAAAGCGCATAGAATTACTCCAACAATTCACTGCATATTGCTTCACGATGGACTGTGGAGCACATGTTTTTATGACATCATGTACTTTATTTTTCAAATTTGTTCTATATACAAAGTGTAGTGAGACTTTGCTGGTCTACCTGGCAAAGGGGTTAAGCACGTTGTTCGTAATCATGTACACTCTCATACAAAACACAGCTGCACGAGATTCGGCAGCAGATCGCATCGTGCTGGTTACTAACGAAGGCATGTGAGACCGTCGTTCAGAAAGCAATGGCAAACTACTGAACGTAAACTTGCCAAGACATCAACAGGAACTGAAAAATGCTGACGTTGACTGCAATGTCCTGTAAAGGATATGTAGGGGGAAAAAGGTGAGGCTTTACAAACACCCTGTACTTCAATAGTTCTGGAAACTGGAACTCCATGTCTACTATGTAGATTCAAATTTGTGATTTTGTTTACTATGTGGAAACAATCCATACATAATTTCCTACTATTCAACTCCAGCAGACATAACCTCAATCTAGTAGCTGCTATTATTATACAACCCACCTCTCCAAGCACCTGTTTCACCATGACAAGAGTTAGCTGGCGTCCTTTACCATGCTTAACAAATACTTCAACAATTCCGGAAACTGGAACTGCATAAAGTGTCCCTTATCACTAAACTTAAACAGATTTGAACCCAGTCCAGTTGCTACTTCCTCCTGTTCAGACCATGGAATAAATGGGTCATCGGTGGACCCAAACTGGGCTATGATTTTTGCATTGGATTTGATCGTCTGCCATTTCCAAGGCCGGTTGTAATACCCGCTAGCTTTTTCATTTTCAATCCCCAAGTCTGTGACGCATGCAGACACGAGAACAATTCCATGCACCTGTAAGATATACCAAATGATGATAATGTAATTTAGTAGTGTACAGGTTCTCTTTGGTAAAGCAGTATCAGTTATGTCTTACTATCACCCAGTGTCATCACTACAAGACATAGACTACAAGAAGAACTAGAGTATGGGTTCTCCTTGGTAAAGCACATTCAGCTCTAATACTATTATCCAGTTTCATCAGCACAAGATAGACTAAAAGAAGAAGTGTACAGGCTCTCCTTGGTAAAGAAGTATCACCTTTGTCTTATCATTCAGTGTCAAAGCCACACAAAATAAGACTATAAGTAGTAGTAGTAGTAGTAGGTCGGTCTCCGTGGCCTAAAGGCTTGCGAACACGACTCATGAGTCGCTTACCGTGCCTTCAAAACACAGCGGCAACCGATATCCTTCTCCAGAAACAGGAGACAGCCTTTTGTCCTACTCCAGAGATGGCCTGTGTGTTGTCCTATTCCAGACATGATCTATGAACGAGGGGGAATGTGGGGGGGGGGGGGGGGGGGGGGGGCCTCACATGAGAACCTTAAAAGTGTGATAGACATTACAATAACCCAGCCATTGTTTTGTAATCTGCCAATATCGTTGTTAAGGATGTCAAGAGTGTTAAGCACATGCCATTATGGTGCAGATGAACACGGTGGCATCGTAAATACAGTTTAAGAGGGCTGACCCCACTTTTGACATGCACCAAAGCGTTCTGTTATCCATTGTTTTTTATCAGTGACGGGGTGGAACCTATAGAAATTCACTGGCGAATGAAGGTCCAGTATGGTGATGCTTGCCTGTCAGTCCAGCAAATGTATGAGTGGAGTAGGAAGTTTCAAAACAGCATGACTTCTATGACAGACTGTTCACAACCGGGTCAGGCACACTGAGTAGTGATTCCAGAGTCAATTTTTCTACAGGAATCCAAACACTTTATCGGTATTGGGGGACTTACATTGAAGGCAGTGGTGACTACATTGAAAAATAATACATTTGTTCTTTACTTTTGCAAAATATATTCACCACAAAAATAAAATATTAAAGGTTAACCCGGTCAACAAATGCCCGCAGAAGTCGGATGTGTCGGCCTAACGGCGCAAGAATGCAGCTCTGCTGTAAACAGGCACAACGCAATCACGTCCGAAAAAACAACCCCGGATGAACGCAGAAGAAGAGAAACATTAAAGGTTTTCATTAAAGCCCACTCATATTTTCCTACTCCAAAGATGGCATCTGTATTGTCCAAGCCCAGAAACAGCCTATGTATTTCCTACTCCCAGCTAATAGAGCTATGCTGGCGAGAAGGACAAGTCCCACAAGATTTCAAAGATTCAAACATCATAACGCTGTACAAGAACAAGGGAGATCGGAGCGACTGTAACAACTATACGGGTATCTCACTTCTGTGTATTGTTGGGAAAGTTTGCCAGAATTGTCCTGCACAGACTTCAAGTCCTGGGAGATCAAGTCTACCCCGAATCACAGTGCGGCTTCCGTCAGAACCGGTCTACCATTGATATATTCTCATTGCGACAGATGCAAGAAAAATGCCGGGAACAAAATCAGCCACTGTTTATTGCCTTCATCGACCTCACAAAGGCATTCGATTTGGTCAGTCGTGAGGGTCTGTTCAAAGCACTAAAGAAGACTGGCTGCCCACCAACTCTTCTGTCCATTGTGGAATCGTTCCACACAGGCATGAAGGGTATAATCAAGTTTGATGGCTCAACTTCAGAAGAGTTTGAAATCAAGAGTGGAGTTAAGCAAGGCTGTGTACTAGCCCCCACCCTCTTTGGGATATACTTCTCACTTCTACTGAAATATGCCTTTCGTGATCAGGATGACGGTATATACATTCACTCACGCTCAGATGGTGGCCTCTATAATGCTCAGAGATTGAAGGCCAAGACCAAAATTAGCAGGGTACTAATCAGAGAGTTGCTTTTTGCGGATGATGCTGCGATTACGACCCACTCTGAGGAAGAATTACAACATCTACTATCTGCATTCTCCAATGCTTGTTCTGAATTTGGTTTAACAATTAACAAAAAGAAGACACAGATTATGTCACAAGGTGCACATGGTGTACCATCAATCTTTATTGACGACGCCGAACTGGAGATAGTAGACCATTTTACATATCTAGGATCAGAGGTAAATAGCAAATTATCCCTCGATCAGGAAATCAACATCAGGATTGGCAAGGCAGCAACAACAATGAACATGTTAGCACAAAAAGTCTGGGAGAACAGGAAGCTTACTGCCAAAACAAAAGTCCTCGTCTACCAAGCCTGTGTCCTTAGTACTCTTCTTTATGGCAGTGAAACCTGGACAACTTACTCACGCCAAGAGAAACATTTAAACAGCTTTCATATGCGGTGTCTGCGAAGAATACTTGGTATTAAGTTGCAAGACAAAATCACAAATACTGAAGTATTGGAAAGATCAGGTTGTGTGACGGTGTATTCCATGCTCAGTCTTCGTAGACTTAGATGGATAGGACACGTTAGGAGGATGGATGATGGTAGAATACCAAAGGACATCTTTTTTGGTGAATTACAGACGGGTAAGAGATCTCAGGGTCTGCCTCTACTACGATACAAAGATGCGTGTAAGCGGGACATGATTGATACAGGCATTGATAATGCACATTGGGAGCATGTCGCTGCTGAACGTGTTGCATGGAGGGCAACTCTCAGAAACAGAATAAAGACAAAGGAGAAAATGATTGCAGATAAAGCACACACAGAGCGTGAGAGACGTAAGATGGTGCAAAATGATGGAAGTGACCATGTTTTCACATGCACCTACTGTGGGCAAACATTTGCAGCAAGAATTGGCCTTACCAGCCACACTCGCCACCGCCATGGATCGTAGTTATTAAGCCTTTTTGAAGCACAATGTACCAAACTATCGTCTGTCAAGACGGAAAGGTGCCAATAATTTCCTACTCCAGAGATGACCTATGTATTATCCTACTCCATAGATGGTCTATATGTAGTGTCCTACACATTAAAAAGACTAAGTCTATATACCATGAAACCAGAGGATCAGCCACACTGACAAATGATGACAACGGTAAGGAAGTGTAGGGAAAGATAATGGGAGAAGCAGGGAAAACAATCCACAGCTACAGATGTTACAGAAAGAAAAACATACATATATATATATCAACATGGAATAATTCTGCTGCACATCGAGATTGAACCCAAACCATTGTGTCAGTTAGTGAGAATACTAACAACTGTGCTTAAGATAACACAAAAAAGCAATGGGAGCCATGGTAGCCATACTGGATAGATGCTCTCCTGCCTACCCACCGGTCATGCATTAGAATCCACATCAGGGCACATTTGTAAAATTGACCTGTGCTCCAGTTACTTTATTTAATAAATGGAAAACCCTTGAGCTGTGACATGGGAAATGGTTTGCATTAGTCTAGGATTGCTGGTATTTACATCAAAGCTGTAGATTACAAAATGACAGCAAAATTAGGAATTACTTATTGCTTGCTAGTTGGTACCGGAAACAATACCAAAAATATTATCTTGTGAAAGAAATAGTGAAGTTAAAGGAGATCACCTATAGTCCAAAAACTATTTATTGGTCTGAAGCTGGCATCAGCCAAAAGATACAAATATTCAGCTTAGCCGTAAACACATACCATGCAATGAACGAGCTTCTAAAGACAATTGAGGAAGAAGAAGACTACCTGATGAGATTCTGCATATCTCATGGCCGCTTCTGCTCCAGAACTGTGCCCGACAATTATGGTCTGTTCATCACAACTCAACTCTGTACAAATGAAATAAATAATACAATATAAAAATAGAAAGAAAATATTGCAAAAGGAAAACAGGGAAAGTAACATGTACAGAAAATTAAACCACAAAACTATATGAATAAGTTACATAGAAACAAAATAAACATAGATAAGAAAAGAAACATTACAACTAACAGAGAAACAAATACAACTAAAGTAAGTGCAACAATATTAACAATGAGAGAAAGTATAAAATACAATGCTAAAAACACATTTTACATAATCATAATATATTCTCCTTGCTTGAAACCACTCTCAACTGAATTAATTAACTTCTTGTACATAAAGAAAACATGGTTACATTAGCATAAACTAGTTGGGGTGAAGGTCAAGGCAGCAGGAAGGTCAATAGATACAGGTGCTCAGCTTAGATATGGCACCTCTTTATTAATCGAGCTGTGGGTACCCATATGCTCAGGGGAAAAGTTTACAGTGGGTTGCAAAATGCTAACAGCTCACTGAGACTATTCAACGATTAGTTGTATTTCAGACACAAAGAAATTGTGGAAATAAAGATTAGCCATTTGGATCACAAAGGTAGATTTTGAGTTTCTGAGTGTAGTCATTAGCAAGTCAAGCCAGAAATCAACTATGATGACAGACATAATCAATGACAATAATAGTCCAAAAGTAACTGAAGTAGTCTGAACGGTTGAGACAGTGTCTCTACAGGAGTAACTTGTGGTTAAGTTCTAGACGAGTTTATATGTGTGGTTGTACTAACATCATGTCCCAGCCTATAACTTACCCCCCACCTGTATCTAACTGCTGGAAACCTTGAGGTTATAAACTCTACATATCCATCGATCAACAGAGGAGGAGAAGTGGCCGTAGTCAGTGTTAAGTCTATTATTTTGTCTAAAATAACCAACACTTAGTTATGATATGTATATACTTTTCTATGTGCTTATAACTATTCCTTATCTGACACATACTCTTTCTCTGTACTAAGTTAAAGGGTTATGACAACTATAAGAAAATATGCATAGCAACTGTACCCGACCCTCTCTGAAGATAGTGAGAAAGATCTGTGTACAATATGAGGACTGAAATGATCGGGTAGTGCACAAAGAATTCAGCTGTTTTTATCATATTTCCTTAGTTTGGAACAGAAAGACACACATGATGAAGTATCATTCTCAGCTTCTGCAGTTTATTATGCCTCACAGATGCATCTAAAGATATGGTTACTTCAGTTCCATGTAACTTAAGAACTGAATAAACAATAATGTTATCTGGGTGAAGTGTTTAGGGACAAGCACCATCATATACCACCAATGTTCAGCTGTGTATACTCATCAGCCCTATCTAGCCAGTTAAGATGCTCAAGAATCAATGAAGATGACCAAGAACTAACACTATATTGAGAGCCCAGTGTGGGAATGGCCTATAAGCCAAACTGGGACCTGGGTCTAATTTTGGGGGAGGAGTGGATGGAATTGGGAATTATGTTTTGGGGTTTTTTTTTCTGTTCGCTTGCTTTGAACTCAAGCATAGTCCATTCACATGCTACCACTTCTTCTAGTACACTGGACTAATTTTTGCATATGAATTAGCTTTCCCTATTACTAGTGCCCCTCGCCATCAGGCAAGCCAACTCTGAATTTTACTCAAAGTGAGGTGTTCTTTCTGTTTACGTGCAGTATACTCATGTTGTGCTTGTATGTTGACATACATGAAGTAAAGTAACAAGTAAAGGATCATTCCCATGCCTGGAGGCATACTGAGTATATAGTCCTACTCCTATATATTTTATATGCCAGTCTGGACTCAATATCATGCCGAATGCCTTTACTTCCTAGAATATTTCCGGGTATCCATTTTAAGCTGGTCAATTTTGTAAAATCTCCACCTCAATGGAGATTCACTAACATGACCACCAAGACAGACTACTAACCTCATCATGCCACTAAGTCAAGCTATTTATCTCTTTGGCTTTCTTTCCCCATCGGGATTGCAAGTTATCACTGTTTTCAAGCCTATTTATCCTTACAACTTGTCCAAAACTATCTTCACTGTCAATATAAAATTTCCCTAGTCAAATAAAAATGTTTGATCTACTTTGTAAAGACTGTATCATTTGTTTCTCTATTCATCCTTGGTGTATTTAGCATTTCATTAGAAACCATATTTCAAATAATGTAAATAAATGTTTTGAAAATAATCAACCAATAAAAACATGAGGAAATCAATAAAAATACAAATAAAGAAACAAACATAAACAAAACATGAAAGTAAGACGAAATTGTTAAAACATAGTAGCAGTAACATCACGAGATAAAAACTACAATTCAAATTCAAAACAGTGAATATATTCCCTTGGTAAATGTAAATACAAAAGCCATAAACAATATATTGCATCATGTAACATTTACTAATTAGCTATTACTGTTAAAGAAATGGCGTTTCATGTAGTTCATTCGACAAGAAATAATAAATCGAGGCATTATCAATTGCAAAAAGACATTTTGAATCTGAAATTACCACGAGGATAACATGCTCCAGATTTGAACAATATCAATTACTATGTGTTTTCAGTATTTTAGCCAAAGTATAATTCATTTATTCACTTCATATGACTTATAACTCTGCAGTATGTACCTGACAAGAAATATGCTAGACAAGGAATCGTACAACATATTGTTTATAACTGTTGTGTTTAAATATAGTTTAAATGACTAAAATAAATCACTTTAAAATTACGTAGAATGCTAAACATTATGTCAAACAAAACAACAATAGAATTTATAAACAAACATTGCTATGGGAGAAAATGAAAAAATACTAAACATGAGATACCAACAAGAATTTTTTTTTAATAGTGTGCATGCGGGCGTGTGTGGAGTGGTGGGAGAAACAGCACCTTTTTCCATGAATGGCAACCAGATGGATTCCTTGGCAGTGATTGGGTCTGGCATATTTTTTAGTTGGCAGCGGATGCCAGCATCTTTTAACTTCTTTGACAACCATCCATACCAGTTGGCACATGTGACCTCACCTGCCCCATTACCTGGCACGATGACAATCTGAAGGTGTTTATCTTTTTCTGTTGCCATCTAGTCTGGAGAGGTAAAGAAAGAGGTGATATATGGAGGCAACATGTGTAATCTTTATTGCTAATATAACAACACCACTGCACTACTAATGAACACAAAGATGTTCAGTCTCTCTCAGATAATGAAAGTCATGGCTGTCCATTCATGCGTGTCCATGTGACATCAACTAGTCTGTGGGAAACACAAATTAAATTATTTTTAGCAAAGCATAGTCGCACTCATTGCAAATACAATGTGCTTGCTCTCTATCAGTAAATATTTAAGGATCTATTTACTTATTTGTCCACATACATACTGATCTACCAACTGACCTATCTATCTTTTTCTGATGCCATCTAGTCTCTTTCTTCTTCGAGCGCCTGATCTGGAGCAGACTCTTCAATGATGACTCTCCAATCCCCTCTCATTTTATATTTTGATTTATTTGGTTGTTTCGGGATTTAAGGTTTAAAGATTGAGCACAACCCACAATGCTGAACATATTCCATTACGAACCTAAGGCCTTGTCCACACCAGATTGGAAGCAAAAGATTTCTGTACACAATTTTATATTTTGGTGAAGTTAGTGTTGCTTATATTATTTGTTTCCCAGTTGTTTAAGCTTTCCATTTACATGTTTGTTTTCTTCTGCCTCTCTTGCCCAGCATTTTTCCAAATAATGTGTATTTCTCTGTTCCACCTTGTCTGTTGATATGCCTCATGAATTCCATTTGTCTTTTCCTTATGGTTTTAATGAGTTTTCTTCTTCTTTTGTTGACTGTTTTTATGAGTGATCTTGTAACACCGGAAACTCTCAAATACCTCAGGGTTTGTTTTCTTCTGTGTTCGTGATATTTTCATCATTCTTCACAAAAAGAACATCACTTTCTTCACTATTTCATTACTCATTGTGCAACATTTGCATCCATACAGAAGAACAGGCCTCGCACAATTTGCCAGTAAGTAGATTTGTGTGCTACATTTTTCTTTTTCATGACGAAGCTCATCCTTGTAAAAGAATCTTAAATGCACTCTAAGCAAATACACATCTGCTCAAGTCATCTTCATCAGCAGATAAAAGGTCTATTTGCATAAAAAGGTCTGTTTATGTACAAACCTACCACATTAGATGATTTCACTGAGTGTTAAAATCCATCATTTATAACGATGATCCATGACAAGTGGGAAACTCCAAAGCAAAGGCAAATGCAACGAGCATGTCTTATTTGAAGTGTAAATTATGACAGCCTCGTTATGCACCATAATCAATAACAATTGGGATTCTAAAAAGAAATAAGATGTAAACTGGCCACAGCAGAAGCACAAAGAACACCAGCAAACAAATTCAAATGTAACTTTTTAGAACAGGCCTCTTTCCTGTGGAGCTATGGTTGTAAGTCATGGACCATTTCACAGTCATTAAAGAACAATATTGGGACTTTTGAATTTACATGTTACAGAAATATTCTTAGAATATTATGAACCAAGAAAAAGAACAATACTGACATTCTACAAGACCTGAACATCGAAGAAAACTGGCTCTCGTAGAATTCTAAGTTTCTTATCTCCCTACACAAGAGATCACAGAGGCATGAGATATCTTTAGAAACAGTTAATATACCCTGCTACCTCTGTTAATAGGAAAAGCTAATCCAGACGCAAAATTCAGTCCAGCACTATTAGAAGTAGTGTGTATGGACTACGCTTAAGTTCAAAGCGAGCGAGCGCAGTATATATATATATGTATATTGCGTACGTTGAACATGATCATGTCATAGTCATGTGATAAGTACTGATCAATGAATAAAAGAGTATGTGCTTATCGTTCCATGTTGCATAGGTTCTGTTTCTGACCGTTGATAAAATGGCCGGGTTGATCCAAAATCCATTCAAAGAAGCTCAAAGAGCGGTGATTCAGTTTCTTTCATTTGAATGATGTCGACCAGTGGACATTCATCAAAGAATGCAGGCAGCGTACGGTAACAAATGTGTGTTGAAGACAACAGTGACAGACTGGGCACGAATGTTTTGGAGAGAACGTTAGTTCATGACAGATCTTCGACAGCTGGGTCAAACGCATATTGTTGCAACAGAAAAAACCATCGCCAAAATTGATGCAGCAGTAAAGATGAACCGTTGTCAAAACATACGTTTGCTAGCAAAAAAAATGTAATGTATCAACTGGGACAATTCAAAAGGTTGTGTTCAGTGGGTTCCACGGATGTTAACCGACCATAAAAAAGAGGAACGCATGGGATGGTGTTTGAACCACTTGCTGCATTACAGGGTGGAGGGTGATGTATTTCTCTTCTGCATAGTGGCAGGCGATGAATCATGGTGTTACCACTTTGAGCCGAGCAGCAAAAGAGAGAGCATGCAATGGAAGCATGCTGGATCACCAAAAGCCAAAAAATTTGTTACAGATTTCCGCTGGGAAGGTTATGCTGAGCGCATTATTTTACCATGAAGGGCTATTGTTGGCCAACTTTAAAGAACCTGGTGTCAACATCAACTCTACCCACTACTTGCAAACACTAGACAAGCTGCAAAAAGCCATCAAGAATAAATGACTCGGCATGCTTTCTAGCGGTGTGATTTTGTTGCACGATAATGCTCGTCCGCATGTTGCAAAGATTATGCAGGAAGCATTAGCTTGGAAGAAGTGGGAAATTCTGCAACACCCAGCCTATAGTCCTGATTTGCCACCGTGTGATTTTCATTTGTTCGGACCTCTAAAAAAAGCTCTCAAGGGGCAACGATTTCACACAGATGCAGACGTATTGAATGCAGTAAACACTTGGTTCAGTGAGCAACCACAATCCTTTTTTGCGGACGGCATTTGCTGCCTACTTAAGCAATAGGATGCTTGCCTGAATGCCTATGACAACTTTTTCTGACCAACCCATGGTGCATAATTCATTCAAAATGAATGCTTTGTTTAATTCTACCACACCTGTTAATGTTTCTTTCATGCTTTTATAATAAAGCCATTGGAATGGGTTTCACATGAACGACCCTTATACATATATACCCTGCTCTATTTAGGAGTTTTAACCCAGTCAGACACTAAAACATCTCAACCACCCAGCCCCTGGCAATTAATATGTCTTGTAACTATTTCAGTCAGTCCAACAATCACTGGGTGAGGTGGGAGTAGAGGAATAATAACTGAAAGATCACAAGTGCATTACTTTTAAAGAAACTATACACATCATAGAAGTAGTTGCTGGAAAAGCTATATTTCTTAAATATGTTCCGACAGAATATTTTAAAAAGTAAAACAATACATTATGCGATAGTTGGTAGTTTATCACAAATCACATAATGCTTAGAAATAAAAGAGTGATATTCTTACTTACTGGTATATGGTATTCATTCAATAAATTGTTCACTAATATGTAATTTCTGTGTTCACTAAACTATCATTATTTGTTCACTAAATTGTCAGCTAACTGTTCACTAATTTGTTTTTTTTTTGGGTTCACTTTATCGTCGTCAGTCTTTAAAGTTATTATTTTGGCCATAAACTGCATCTATTTATTGCTGTCATTTTCTTTATCAAATGAATAAAATTAACTTCATTATTTAATTTATTATGTTTTCTTCACTATAATCTCTATGTCACATAATTATTAACATCATTCTTGTCATCATCTTCTCCCTGAACATTTTCTTATTTTTCTCCTTCTTTCCGATGAACACTATAATCACCATAATTGTATTTATCATCTTTCACAATTAGCATAATCTCTGTTAAAATTATCATTACATTGTTTATAAGCAACTTTTTCTTAGCCATTAATATCACGATCTTCATTTGCCAAGATAATCACCTTCTTTCTGACTATCTTTTTAAAAAATATCATTCTTATCATCATAATTGTCATTCTTTCCAAAATTACCACCATATTCTCTGTCATTAACAACCTCCTATTTTTCATCTTCACTATCATCAGCTTCATTATATTTTACGCTAACTATCACCAGCATCATTATATTTCACGCTACACAGCAATACTTAAAAGTTTAAAAGGGTTAAAGGCAAGCAGGTCAACATCATTCCACAGGCTTTAACCCACATGGCTCAGTCTCTTTCAGCCAGGCAGTCTACCCAAGGCGATGCACAAAGCACAAAGAAAATTGCACTCATTAAACAAATGACGGAGTCTGGGATCAAACCCACAACTCTCAGAGTGAGAGGCGGTTGGTTTAAACAACTCGCCATGGAGACTCCCTCCCCCCCCCCCTCCACCAACATCTAGTTATTTTATCTTTTCTTAATATTATCCTTATCATCACGTTTATTCATTAACATTTCATAATCATTAAGTGTAACAATCTTTGTCATTAACATCATTGCCTCCTTTAAATTAACACTGCCATCACCATAATTTTGTCTTTTCATCTTGTTAGTGTCATTAAGAGAGGAGTGGCTAGCCGAGTGGTGAAGAATGTCAGGTTTTCCTTCGGGAGACCCGGGTTCACATCCTCGGTAAGGTGAGGAATTTTTATGTCGGGAGAAAAAAGAAAAGTCTAACCTGCACAGTTTGTGGCGACTGCACTAGCCAGGTGGCCTTAATTCCTCAGGCTCAAGACTTCCCCCCCCCCCCACCTGCTGCCCTACACTGCAAGGTACTACAGGCAGTAGATGACAGACAGTGTCATTATCACCAGTGTCATTTTATAACCTCAATATCATGGCTTACAATATGTCAGACCTATCACTACACACCCGAAATGCAGTATGTGCCATGCGGCTACCTTTACCTTCATCGTTTTACTAGGTTTTTAAACTTTTTTTGCCCCGGGAAGGTTAACCCGGTCAACAAATGCCTGCAGAAGTCGGATGTGTCGGCCTAACGGCGCAAGAACGCAGCTCTGCTACAAACAGGCATAACGCAATCACGTCCGAAAAAAAACAACAACTCCGGATGAACGCGGAAGAAGAAGAAACTTTTTTTGCTCACTTGCTGTGAACTCAAGCGTAGTCTATATATGTGCTACTACTTCTAGTGCACTTGACTGATTCTTGCATGTGGTTTAGCTTTCCCTATTACCATTATCCCTCGCCACCAGGCGAGTCACTCTGACTTCTCAGGTACTTGTAATTTACGTCTCCAAGTCAAGAACGAGAAGCCAACATTTAGTAAAACTGACCAGTGTAGGTGTTAAACTTCTTCAGCATCAGCACACTGGATGTTTAAGAGTGTCAACAGTTTAGTCCAACTGACCAGTGTAGTGGTTGAACCCGCTACCTTAGCATCAGCTCACCAGATCTACCTCTGAAGTTGGAGTGGGTTCGCCTGATGATGAGCGACACTGTTAATAGGTGAAAGCTAATCCACACAAAATTCAGTCCAGCACTGCTGGAAGTAGCGTTCATGGACTACGCTTGAGTTCAAAAGCAAGTGAGCACACACAAAAAAGCTCATCGGATGTTTAAGAGCGAGCTCTTATCCATTCAGCAATGCCGAACTCCATTTTTACTCGTCATTTTTGCCACTATCATCCTCATTACCTGTTTGCCACCTTCAGCATCATTAACATCTAATGTTTGTACTTCATATCACAACTTAAAGAAAATGTAGCATGTATATACAGGACGTTGCGATCAAAGCCAACCCCAGGTTGATTTACTAGGCAACATTACGTAGTCCTTTGCCATTGTTTTCTGAATGAGAAGACAGCATATAAGTCCAACTGATCGGTGTAGGGAATTAAGCCCATTCACATACATAAACACACCAGAAGTTTAAGCTCAAGGGCTTTAATCCCTTTAGCCACAGTAACCTCTTTCACAACTACCACTGATATCAGTTTTGTTTATCATCGTTTTCATCATTACCATCTTCTTCTGTATCATTATCTGTTTTTTTTTTTCACTTTCATCATCTGCATCCTCATCTTAATACTTAATACCTGTTTTAGCATTATCATCAGCTTGTTTGTCATCTTTTTCTTCACTGTAATTATTTCTTTTTTAACCTTTAGCATCATTTTTCATCTTTGTCTTCACTATATTCTCTATCTTCACTATCATGGGTATCTTCTTCTTGCAGCTGTCTCAAACCCAATGATGCATAGAATCATTAGAATGGTTGGCTTTCTGTTAGGAGCAGGCTATGTCAAATTGAATTAAATGAAACATTAATACAGCATTATAGCTATGTCTATGTGTAAAAACAAGCACTTATCAAAGAGGCAAGATATACTGTGCTATATTTTAATTGTATGTGGTTACGGTAAATCTCTTGGCAAAAAAAAAAAAAAAACAGTGTATGGGGGGGGGGGGGGGGGAGAGGATATCTTTACTTTAAATGTTAGCAACTTTAATAAAGCACTATTAGATAATATTTTGTCATTCTAGTCTCTATTCTTACTATTGTTGTTTGTTTGTTTTAACTTTAATTAAGGTAAGGCATAGGAACGTTTTGTTAAGCACCTGCTATAATATATTATATTATATACTATACTAGATATGGATCTTAAACTTGCAACACAATGAATACAAATGAATCACCATCTTGCTCAACTGTAAACAGATTTGCTAAAAGTAAAAGTATTACTAGTCACTAAAGTTAAATACTATAATACTAATCTACACTTCACTCACCGATATGATTATGAATTTATTACAACTTTAAAATTGTGTACAATTATAATATAAATGCAGTAATAAATTACACTCATAAATAATTAAATATTTCACACCAACAATCTATTATTCTATATTATTAGTCAGATTGGTCACGTTCAGAAGTGATCCTAATCGGAATAGTACACCCACTTCTACTCAGTTATTCGTACTCCCGTGTCCACGAATTTTCCAACGTCACAAGTGTCATTCACTGAATTGACAGAATCACTCAGCTTCCATCCTCACGGTCAGATACCCGGTGTATATTATTATTATAAACGAAATACAGTTTAAGTGCTATTAATATATTTCAAACAACACTAACACATAAATTAAAGATATTACGCATTGTCTTATTCTTTATTGAGTAATACAGTTACATCCTTAATTGTAACATTAGTTTTCGGGGAACTTAAACAAAAATTATTGCAGCTATAATAATAATATAATAATACACCAATTAGTTCTGTCGTTGACAGGAAGCCCGGAATGAACCTGTAAGCCACGCCCACAATGTCAGCAATCTGCATGGCCACGCGGCAATTTTTATTTTGAATCATTGTTAATTATTTTCGCAAATAATTAAAGCTCACCCAGATGAAGTTATGAAAGTTGAATCAATAAATGAAGAAATGGCGTGTCTAAAATCTTCCCCGGTAGTGAACGAAAGAAGAAGAATCTTCCCAAGTGTTGATAAAATATGTCCGGTTGTTTAGTTTTATATAAAAATATACAGCATGGGGGGGGGGGGGGGTAAATTAATAAAAGTACAGTGAAACCTCGGTTTTCGTCAATAATCCGTCCGAAAACAACTGGCGATATCCGAAATCGACGAAAACTGAGGCAATTATTTCTATATGCATCAATGTAAATCCAACTAATTCGTTCTAGACACTCCAAAATGCATGCCTAAAACACATTTTATAGAGAATAAAGATAGTTTTTAATACTAAAAACAATAAGAAATTAATATAAAATGAATATAAAAGACTAATGTAAAGAATAAATGAACATTTAACATGGCATTTACCTTTCTGAAGACTCTTTTTACCGTATGGAATACGGCGAAGAGTGGAGAGACAGAGATGCAGATATTATTGTTTGGAAGGGGAATTCCCCTTGCATAAGTCATAAGGACGTAGGATATAAAGGCACTATCTCAACTATCTGGGGTCAACTCCCTTCTTGGTCTTCTTGTCTTTTGTATGCCGGTACGTTTCTTGAGTCTTTCAAACCATCCTCTACTGGCCTTAAAATCATTACTTACACTAGCACTCGTCCCAGGCTTTTTCTGAGATCGGCACACAACAGCCTGGCCTTTTCATAAATGACTGCCTCCGAAACAGAGTCGCCATCTAACTGTTTTTGATTTATCCAAATTAATAATAACTGTTCGACATCTTAAGTTTTTGTGATATCTGTTTCATTAGCATATTCACGCCTTTCTTTACATCAGCCTCCTTTATTTCTTCCTTTTTCGCAACAATGGAACTTATCGTGAAGGGCGATTTCCGGTACATGCGGCCGATTTCAGAAATCTTAATGCCGCTCTCGTATTTTTCAATGATTTCCTTCTTAAACTCCATTGTGTTCCTGGCCTTCTACTTCGAAGGGCTACTGGCTCGAGAAAATTTCTTTGGTCCCATGGTGGAGCTAAAAGGAAAGGGTTAACTTATTAGCAAGTGGTGCTCACACTGACGGAACGCTGTGCAACACTTCTAACGAATCATACATTTCTGGGCATCTAACAAGAAAATAGTCAGTCATTGCTTTCCTTATTGGCATCTTTTGTGACCACGTGGCATAATCGAGGCAAGGACACAGACTTTATCCCAGACTGGTGAGATGGCGAACAATGATCGGGAGTCTACGTGGCGAAGTGGTTAATTAAGCCATCTACCTCTGGCTCCAAAGGTTGTGGGTTCGATTCCGGACCGCATCCGTCGGTTCAAGAGTACATTTTTTGGAGACTCTTGATGGTCGCCGCTGAAGTTACGGAGTTCGTGCTTTGTGCGACGCTTTCCACGCTGCGAAAAGAGACTAGCCATATGGGATACAAACCCGGTGCAATGAAGTCGACTTTTAAGCCACTTTTTAAGCTTATCGGCTTGGCACATGATGATGATGCAAGACTTCTGCCATACGTCCTCGACGTACATCGCGAATAAATTACAAACATATGCCTAAACCGAACTGGCAGGGAATCTCGGATTTCGGACACTCTAGCGATATAGCGATCAGAAACCATTCGTGTCGGATCATGGGTAAATGTAGTTCATCAATGGTATGCTCTATTGAACTGACTAAACGGTTCTAATGTCCGCCGAATGTGATTCCTAGTAAATGACAGGTTCAAAAGTCCTTCATCATTATCATCATCCGCATCTAGTGCAGAGGTTTCCAAACCACGTCCCGCGGGCCACTTGTGGCCCACCAGCTGTTAGTAAGTGGCACGCAAGACCTCGTTATTTAAAATAGTATATTTTAATAATTTCAAACAAATGCATTCGGAGCGCCCCGTCAGCGTGCGATAATTTACTCTGCTTGTGGTTATGTTCAGATATTATCGAATGCGCCTGTTCAGTTCGCAACCTTCAGCTGATCATACGATTTCATTCTGGCGACTATTGTCAGTAAAATAATTTGAACACTTGCGTTCATTCGCCCAGAGATTCATTTGTTGTTTTGGTTCGACTTACAGATGCGAGCAGTCAATTTTTTGCAATGGCTGTTATAAAAAAAATAAGTTACATTTCAGACTCACCGACGGGTTCCAAATGTTGCTGTATGTAGCCGAGGCGCGGTGTTGGGGTGAGCGCCCAACATTGCTCAAATACCTCAATGGCTCGTGAATACATAACCTATGCAGCAAAAGTCCAACTCCTGGCCTTCACGTGGCGGGCCTGTTTAAACTAACAGGAGAAGGGGCGACGGCGAGTCTCTGGCGCCGGAAAATAACCAGTATGCTCTAGATGTGTATGCACGTACATGCATGCGCAGACAGGTGTGTGCGCGCGTACACATCTACACTCGAGTGAGACCACAGTCTGCTCTAGCAAAGAAAGGTGCTGAAGACGGAGGCAACCAGCCAAGAGGCGCACCACAGAAATCAGGATGCCACGCAATCACGCAAAATGGAATATGTCGACTACTGCTAATCGTTATGGTGCTCGCCCTGCTTTGGACCCCCAGGCAGGTGCAGTGCCGGGCCCTATGTCTCGAAAGGGTCCAACCCCAACTACTGGAGGTCCTTCTCAGATGTCCTGTGGAGCCAGGGGACATGAGAATAGGACGACTGGCCATACTAAACGAAGACTTAAAATAATGCACTGGAATGCGGAGGGAGTCAGCAACAAAAAAATAGAATTAGAAAAAATCTTGGACCAAGAAAAAGTAAGCATATGTTGCTTGCAAGAAACTCACCTCAATGAAAATATAGCCTTCAAAATCAGAGGCTACCAGTGTTACCGATCTGACCGAAAGAACAGGCGAAAAGGTGGGATACTGACCCTTGTAAGAAATAACATCATGGCTTCCCAAATCAAAGTCTACATGGAAGGGGCTGAGTATCAGACACTTAAACTTAAGACAGGTAATACAGATCTACATCTGATCAATTACTACTGTCCAAGTGACCGCCCACAGGCACTGGACACTCTACCACTAAAAGAAAAAATGATTGTGTGTGGCGATTTCAACAGCCACTCGCAGAGCTGGGGCTATGATCACATGGACCAGAGAGGAGAGAGACTGGAAGACTGGCAGGATGAGAATAGATTCATGTTGATTAACAAGCCGTCCGACCCACATACTTTCTACTCGAGATCATGGCACTCTACAACTACACCTGACCTGGCTTTTCATTCACCAGACCTGGAGTGGAACATTACACGAACTGTTGGGAAACAACTTGGTGGCAGTGACCATCGGCCAGTCTTTCTAACCGTAGAAAATGAGCTTGTACGTGAAAGCAGCACCCTCTCGAGGTGGAACTACAAGAAAGCAGACTGGGCAATGTACAAGCATCGCACCAGCATACTGGTTAGAAACCTGAACACTGAGAAAGACATAAATAAAGCAGTTGAAGAGTTTGGGAAATGCATACTACAGGCAGCGCGAGAAACAGTACCAAGAGGAGCCCGTAAACAATATAAACCCTACTGGAGTAGTGAACTGGAACAGTTGCATAATGATGTTGAAGTGTGTAGAAAGCAAGCAGAGGCCACACCCAGCCAAGAGCACCACAATAAATTCCAGCATGCAAAAGCCAAATTTCAAAGGGCCAAGCTGCAGGCTAGACGGAAAAGCTGGCAGGAGAAAACGGAGTCTCTGAACTTTGAAAGAGACACAAGGAAATTGTGGAAGCTAATAAAACAGCTTAATGACGAGGGCACAGGGAGAAACTCAAAAATTGCACTACATAAAGATGGAAAAATCTTAACAAGAAAGCAAGCAGCTGACCATTTTGCGGACTCGTTCGCACAAGATAGCAATATCAAAATTAGTCCAGAGAAACAACAAGAGATTCGAGAGAAACGACAACATACAGAACAGAAGGAAATAGTACATGAGGTTCTGGAGGCACCCATCACAATCAGCGAACTGGAGCTAGCCATATCAAAACTGAAAATGAGAAAGTCACCAGGAGCTGATGGTATCTCCAATGAAATGATCAGGAACCTAGGAACAGAGGCCAAAACAAAGCTGTTGCAGATCTTCAATAACAGCTGGACCTTAGGCAGTGTTCCACAAGCCTGGAGAGAAGCAATCATGATACCCCTCCTAAAATCAGGGAAAGATAGTTCCATTGCCTCTAGCTACAGACCAATTAGCCTCACCAGCTGTCTCTGCAAAACACTGGAGCGCATCATCAATCACAGACTGCAGTGGTACATTGAAAGTAAAAACATCCTTGTGCCACAGCAGGCTGGCTTTAGGCAGTGCTACTCTACGGAAGATCAGACAACCTACCTCTCTCAAGAAATTGAGGATGCATTCCAAGAGAAGAAGCTGGTGCTTGCGGCATGGATAGATCTGAAGAAAGCCTTTGACAAAGTCTGGAAAGAAGGTCTGATGAAGAAACTGAGAAACTGCAAAGTCAATGGAAGAATGTACAAATGGGTGAAAGCATACTTGCACAACAGAAGAGCCCGAGTACAGATAGACGGACTCAAGAGCAAGAAAGTACTACTGCGTCACGGTGTCCCCCAGGGCGGAGTCTTGTCCCCCACACTTTTTCTAATCTTCATCAATGATCTTGTTGCTCACCTACCGCATGGAATTAAAGCGGCAATGTACGCCGATGACCTGGTTCTATGGAGCACAAATGAATATGCATCAGTGGCCACCAGATTGCTACAAAGAGCTGTAGATACATTTGCTGCATGGGCAAATAGATGGTGTGTCAGCATAAACACTGACAAGTGCAGCACCACCCTATTTACCCTCTCTCCAAAACAAAAGGCAGGGATCATCCAGATAAATGGAACACCCCTAAGAGAAGATAAAGAACCAACATACCTTGGAGTAACATTTGATGGCAAGCTGACATGGAGAAAGCACATCAACAAAGCAGTAGCAAAAGCCAGAAGGAAAATAGCCATCCTGAGAAAGCTAAGTGGAACCACATGGGGAGCCAGTACGAAAATACTTAGCAAAGTTTACCAACAGAGCATACGACCACACCTGGAATATGGGTCAACTGCGTGGTGTTCAGCATCAAATACCACACTACAAGAGCTGGACAAGGTGCAAAATCAAGCACTTAGAGTCACCACTGGAGGGATGAGATCAACCCCTATAGTGGAAATGGAGAAGATGGGGAGGACACAGGCACTGAGTGAGCGCAGAGATACGAAAACGCTAATACAAGCAGAAAAGTTCCTCAGCTTGCCAGGCCACCCTATGAAGAACAGATTTGAAAACCTAGCTATGGGGCGGTTGAAAAGAAGTAGTTTTATCCACCAGGCCAAACGACTCTGCAGAGAAACCACTGATCTGCCCACAGTTGGTATCCCCCTAACAACTATTCCAGAGCGAACTCCATGGAAAGATGAGCATAGACTATCGTTACAAATCCAGACAAAAGTGAGAGGAATATTTGACAAGGAAGAACAGAACAGTGTGCAGCGCAGAACAGCCACTCACAGCTTCCTTGATGAAGAATACCCACAGGACCTCTGGATCCGAGTCTACACAGATGGGTCAGCACAAAATGCTGTTCGAAATGGAGGAGCGGGAGTGTACATAGAATACCCAAATAATACCAGGGACACAGCCAGAGTACCGACAGGAAAGTACTGCCATAACTATGATGCCGAAATTGAGGCAATCAAGATAGCAACAGAGAAATTACTAAATAACAGCAATGGTACACAACCTGTGGTGCTATTGACAGATGCAAAATCAGTACTCGAGACGCTCCTCTCTGGGAAATTGCCAGTACTAAGGACACTACTTTCTGAACTTAGCAGTCAGCATAAAGTCACCATACAGTGGATACCATCCCACTGTGGAGTACCCGGAAACAAAATCAATTGGCTAAGGAAGGAGCCAAAGAGGAACAGCCTGATGTGCCCGTTACATACCACCAAAAGAAAAGAATGATCAAATCAGTCAGAAAGCCACCAAAACCTGCTCAAGATGACTACCACATTATGGACAGACCAGAACAAGTCATTATTCTGCGCCTCAGAACAGGACACAATAGATTACGCAACCACATGTATACAAAATTCAAGATTGGTGAAACAGCCATGTGCACATGTGGATTGGCGTCGCAGACAGCAGAGCACATACTCCAAGACTGCCCAAAATATAACATATCTAGGCAAACCTTCTGGCCTAGAGAGACGACAGTGGAAGATAAACTCTATGGACCACTGTGTGAACTGAAAAAAACAGTTCAATTCATGCAAGAGACGACATTGCAGATATAGACATATTTCAAGCGAACGAAAGAAGAAGAAGAAGAAGACTCACCGACAGTAACCTAGCTGCCCTTATGACTTTGGGCACGACAGATTTGTGCCCAGACATCGATAAACTGGAATCTTAACTTAAGTAACTGATTATGAAGAACAGTTACAATTGTAAATTAATTATATTAATAGCGATTTTCGAAACTGATTTAAAATTTATTGTTAAATGAACTTTTGATTTTAAACCAAAAAATGACCGCAGAGTAGCACTGACACTGACTGCTTTTAACGTTTTAGAATTTTGTTGACGAAAGTTATGAAAGGTAAGAATGATATTGCACGACGTTTATAATTTTATAACGTTGTGGCCCGCTTAACTACCGAAAATAGTAGATTTGGCCCTCTGCTTGAAAAGCTTGGGAACTACTGATCTAGTGTCATGCCAGTCAGCGTAAGCGTTCGTGACTTTCCACAAATCTCGGTCTTTAGTTTTCTGGATCAACTCTGCTGATGATATTCCTCCACTTCACCGTCTCATTCCATCCAGCATAATTACTCTTGGTCTGCCTCTCCCACTCTTCCCCTCGATTTTTTTCAGTTGTCACGATGTTCTCCAATGCCTCTCTTCTCAAAAGTACACCGAACGAAAAATCTACTAAATGACATCTCGGTTCACGCGTACACCACATGTCGCCTACCAAACGAAATAACGGCGCAAGGAGAGAAAACCATACTTCATTTTCATGTTTCTTTAAAATTGAAGGCAAGATGTCCCTGCTCTGCCATCCTACATGCCTGGGGCGCGTAGATGGCAAGTGTCTCAGCAGTTGCCAAACGGAACATTACTTAGCTACGGTGGAAAGTCTGAATCGAAAGCTCATTGTGTGGGCGTCATCAAAGTCTAACATCTGCAGGCTACTGCCTTCTGGTCTCCGAAAATTCAGCCTGTGGTGACCGGGAGGCTCAATATAAGGAATTAAGATTAAGCAACCACGTGCAGGACTTAACGATTCTTTGGGAGATCCCAGTACCAGAGCGCAGAGCATCATGTTTTGGCTCTGCACTTATGGACGCCTCCTTGGATGACGAGGAGTGCTTGCTGTCAGCCTCTGCCTTCCTTTGCGGGCTGACAGGCATGTGTGCATCTGCTCTCGACTAGCCACTTGGTGTGTCACTCAGTGGATGGGGAGACGAAGATGAGTTAAAACTTGGTGTTTCCTACAAAACACCAGGAAAGGCTAACACAATCATCAAACACCGGAAGAAGTCGGATGTGTCGGCTGAATGGGGCAAATATCGCAGCTCTGCTGTAAATTAATCGAACCACCGCACTAATAACTCACGCTAGCAAAAATCATCCTGCGAATCGTCATGAAGATGATTGAAAGTAAATTAGAGTATGAACTACAGGAAGTACAGCCAGGTTTCAAACTGGGAAGAGTAACCAGAGCCCATTTGTTCAACTTAGAACCATCTTTGAAAAATGCAGAGCGTACAGTGTAGATCTGTATGCTTGCTTCATAGACTACAGAAATGACTTTCTTTGACCGTGTTCAACATCAACAATTTCGGAGCATCGTGATTGATATGGGATTTCCAGCACACTTGATCCACCTTATTGGATCATACTGTATCATTATGCCAGAGTAGCTTGTGACATATCAAAATGGCTTGAGGCTTGTGGTGCAAAGGGGAGTAAGTTATGGTTGCATGCCCTCTCCATACCTATTCAAATTATATGAAAAAATTTTAACAGGAAAAGTCAAAATTGATGAGACCAGAGACAGTTTTGATCCATTCGTTATTGGCATTGGTGAAAATCCTATTCCAGAACTTAAATATGCAGATGACATAGTTTTCCTCTCAAATAGTGCTAACGGGTTAGAAGAGCTGGTCCTGTCTGTCATGAGACACAGTGAAAACTTAAAATCTTTTTCTGAAGTTAAGCAATGAGGAAAGTGACATACTTTGAATAGGTTGACTCATTAATCAACACCCCCCCCCCCAAAAAAAAAAAAAGAAGAAGAAGTTAGGCGCATGTTGACCATAGTAATGTATATATTAAACAATATTAAGAACATATAGTATAATGAGTCACATCACGAAGATTTTGCAAAGAATTATCATGCAAAGAGTTAGGAGGAAAATACAACCTGAAATAGGAGAAGAACAATGTGGGTTTGTAGAAGGCACGGGTACAGTAAATGCTGTATATATACTGCGAACCGTAATCGAACATTCTATAGAAGTAAACAAAGATCTACACCTTTGCTTTATTGACTACACAAAGGCTTTCGATAAAGTGAGACATGTCGACATGATAAGGGTGCTTGAAGATCTACAAATTGATGGAAAAGACCTTAGACTTGTAAAAAAAACATATATTGGAAACAACAAGCTGCCATAAGAGTTGATAATGAAGTAGGCCAATATCAAGAATAAAGGTGACAATGTGAATTTTGAATCGTACTGTGAAGTTCTATTGATGCTTCATCATGCAATTCGAAGAAAACGTCCAGGACTGCTGACTAGAGGAGTGTTGCTTCTTCATGACAATGCCAGACCATATACGGCTCAATTAACTCAGGAGAAAATTAACCAACTAAGGTGGGAAGTTCTGGAACATCCACTTTACAGCCCCGACTTAGCTCCTAGCGATTTCCACCGTTTTGTACCACTTCTTCTTTTTCTTTCGTTCGCTTGAAATATGTCTATAACTGCAAAGCTGTCTCTTGTATGAATTGAACTGTCTTTTTCAGTTCACACAGCGATCCATAGAGTTTATTTTCCACTGTCGTCTCTCTAGGCCAGAAAGTTTGCCTAGATATGTTATATTTTGGGCAGTCTTGGAGTACGTGCTCTGCTGTCTGCGACGCCAATCCCCAAGTGCACATGGCTGTTTCACCAATCTTGAATTTTGTATACATGTGGTTGCGTAATCTATTGTGCCCTGTCCTGAGGCGCAGAATGATGACTTGTTCTGGTCTATCCATAACGTGGTAGTCATCTTGAGCAGGTTTTGATGGCTATCTGACTCATTTGATCATTCTTTACTTTTGGCTCGTTAAACCTAACACATGTGAGACAGTACAAGTACAATGTGATTTGACTTGAGACTCAACGACACGAAGTTTCAATGGATTTATTTACAGATCACATGCAATACGATCTAGAGATGATCATTACAATACATAAGTTATAACAATACACTTACAGGCAACCCACAGCTTACAGTCTATCTCACAAGATGTACAAGCACTCGACTTTCGGGCACAGAACTACACGAAACCTTTCTCTCATCATACGTCCAGTCGAGTCCGAGTCCCAGAGCTGTCTGGCTATTTCTCGCAACGCGCCTGCCCACCTGAAGTGGCTTCACGAGGCCTGCGTGCGTCCTGCTTTGTCCTTGCCTGACCGCTGGCTGTCTCGTCAGCCAGCAACCTCGCAGGCAGGTAACTAATACTCGCCTGGCGGGCGTAACGATGTTACAGCATCCCCGCTAGGGACTATTCGCCTGGCGGGCGTAACGATGTTCCTGCATCTCTGCTGGCAATACTTTAGACTCTGACATGCTCCCCCGGGGCTTCTTCATGAAAGATGTCATCTTTCATGTATACTCTATATACATAGCGAGTTAATATTTTAACCTTGTCAGAGTCAACCCTTCTGTTATATACATTGGTGTAGAACTACATAAGAATACACATCTTGGCATAGAAACACATAAGACATGGACATTGTATCTAAAGACATGTGGTGTTCAACCTTTAACACTTGTCAAGTTTCATCCTCTCGATGGCTAATTACCTTAATTGCATTATTGACCCAGTCAGATCGGTAGTAACAGCTTCCCAAGCAACTACCTCGCAGCCTTTCAAAAAAAAAAGTAATAATATGCTTTTTGAGACAAAAAACATCTGGCAAGACCGTAATACGGCTTTATATAAGTCGCATTCAACGCTCAAACTCTGACCTCATTTGGCCAGGAGTTCTTGTGTCGGTCTGCAATGTCGGTAACACTCTACCATGCCCAGTAGATGGCTTCTTGGTGTGTTAACAATCTGGCAACAACATGGCTATTTATATACAATACATCATCGTATACATTTCAATTTATCGCCCTTGGTGTAATAATGTAATAACAATTAAATGAAAGGGACATAATTTCAAAAATTATGAAATATAATATCTTACCATAATTCTTCTATTTCTCAGCGTCATAGCTTGATGTTTCTCCATACTAGCGAAAAAATGTCGATAGTATGAATTAATTAATCAAGATATGATTCTAAGATTACACTAAATGAAAAATATTAATACACAATTCGTGTATTCGAAATTATTGAATCGTAAATAGTTTAGAAGCGTTATAAATTTTTAAGCTTTTGTTTGTCGTCTGCTAATTTTGAACTAAATTTCTAAATCATCCGGAAGTACACACGAACCGTTGATGTTGAAATTTATAGAACACACTTGTTCCGGTCTGATGTAGTAACACGGAATGTGCAATGTTCTGATTGTTCATGTGTTGGTTGTTTCACTGGAAAAACTTCTGGATTTCGATTGACTGCAGTGGTGTAGATGTCAATGTTCAGGTCACACTTTCACACACGGAGTTAAAATATCACTGGATATGTTCCAAATGCAGATACCACGGATAAATTGGACAGTTCGCTTGCGGTAAGTTCAGAGCGAATGTGGCACTGTTCTTGTTTCGTAATATATACAATTAATAAAGTTCACTTTCTACCACACACTACACAATTATTCACGACAATCACTACGTTAATAATAAAATAAGAAAACTATATATATTGGGGATAAACCCTATCACATCATATAATAGACATACACAGCTTGCGTGAAAAAAAACTTCACTGATGAATGGCTGTGTTGGTCCGAGTGTATTTTACACACTGCACTCAGACATTGGTGCTTACTGGGTCGGTCGGACAACGGGACAAAAGATCGGCAATCGTGTTGGTTCTGCCCGCGATATGTCGAAATTCAAAGCTGTAATCTTGAAGTTTAAGAGACCAGCTAGCTATCATTTGGTTGGAAGGTACACCTGAATTGATAAATCTCAATGGACTACTGTCAGACTCCACAATAAAATGACGTCCCAGGAGGAATCTGGACAATTTAGTTATACCCACCACTAGAGCTAGGGCTTCCAACTGTGGTGTTGACCAAGCACGTTCTCTCGGTTTTAATTTTCGGGAGACAAAGTACACAGGATGTAGGATGTTATTGTGCTCCTGTAACAAAACTGCTCAAATCGCCACGGAGCTCGCGTCTGTGCGTAATCTGAAAGTGATTTGTAAATTGGGCAATTTTAGAATGGGATTGTTTAAGCTATTATCAGAAAAATAAGATACTACTTTCTGAAATGCAAATTTTAGGCATTCATTGTTTACAATTTTCTCGGGTTGATCTTTTGTTAGTCGGTTAGTAAATACCTCGGTCAGTTCAGCAAAATCTGGTATGAACTGCCTATAATAATTTATAAGTCCCAACAAACTTCTGACTTGCTTTTTCGTAGTCGGAAGTGAGAGTTTTAGTATCTTGGACACAATGTTATCGTCTGTCGTGACAAAGCCATTAGATATTGTGTACCCCAAGAAGGATATTTCCTGATAGGCTATGTCTACTTTTGCAGGCTTTACCGTCAGTCCGTGCTGTCTAATGCGTTCAAATGTCTGTTCTAATGTCTTTATGTGGTCTGTCATCGTCTTTGTGTGAACACAAATGTCGTCTATGTAACAAATAATATTCGGTATGTCTACTAGTAGAAGTCGTGTCATACGTACGAATGTCGCTGGGGCATTGACAAGCCCAAATGGAAGTTTGCACCATTCGTACAGTCCCCAAGGTGTGGCAAATGCTGTCAGATGTCTGCTCTGTTCGTCTACCGTTATTTGCCAGTAACCTTTAGTCATGTCTACCTTCGTAAAGAACCTAGCGTCTGTCAGTTCTGTCAGCAGATCTTCAGAGTTGGCCATTGGCTCTAGATCTAAAAGAGTTATCTTATTTAATTTTCTATAGTCGACACAGAGTCTTATTGTGTTGTCCTTTTTGCGTACTATGACCATTGGAGATGAGAAATTTGATTGGGATCGTCTAATAATGTTGTTTTTCTCTAAGCTAATGATCTCTTGATGTAAGTGTTCTTTGTAATGCAATGGAATGGTGTATGGTCTGCATTTTATGGGTGTATTTGACGTGAGTGTGATGTGATGTTGTACTAATTCTGTTTGTCCTGGGTTGTTGGAGAAAATGGTGTTGTACTGTTGTATGAGCTGTTTGCAACTGTCTGTTTCTGCTTGAGTTAACTTTGGATTGATTTTAATTTCCTTCAAGCAGTTTGTCGTGTCTAATGCAGGTGTTGGAATTTCGTCACTAGCCTCGTCATCTTCATGGTCTATTATCACTGTACATGCTGTTGTATCGTCTTGTTCGTTGTCTCTGTTGTAATATGGTCTTAGCATATTGACGTGGGATATTTTATGTTTGTCTTTTATTTGGATCTCATAGTCTACAGGTGAAATCTGTCTCGTCACTTTAAATGGTCCTTGCCAAGAATCAGTCAATAAGTGTCTGTCACTAGGTAGGAGAAGAAGAACGTCCTGTCCAGGTGTCAACGTTATTGTCCTGTTACCTTTGTCAGCATATTGTCTATATGTAGCACCAGATAATTTTAGTGCATCCTTTGCAATTATACAAGATTTGATGATTCTTTCACGCAATGATGTAACGTATACGTATGATGATATGGGTTTGAGTAAAGGAGTGGATTCAGTTAACATTTGATGATAGATGCTTAAAGGGCCACGTGGTTTGGCACCATAGATAAGTTCAAAAGGAGAGAAACCTGTACTAGCATGTGGCACCTCGCGATAAGCAAAGAGAATAGCAGGTAAATATACGTCCCAGTTATTGGGGTGCTCTTGCGTGACTTTAGCAAGCATATGCTTTAAATCACCGTTAAATTTTTCTATAATTCCACTCGAGTGAGGATGGTACGGGGAATTGAAACATTGCTTCACTCCTAACATTTTGGTGAAAGCTTGAGTAGATGCGGCGATGAACTGACTTCCCCTATCTGATTGGATAGTGTCTGGAAATCCTATCCGTGAAAATATATGGAAGAAAACTTCCATTATATCATTGGCAGTTATGTTCTTTGGCGGAATCGCTTCAGGCCAGCGGCTACATTGATCAATGTTAGTTAATATATACGTATTCCCTCTGGTTGTTATCTGATTAAGAGGGCCCACTATGTCGACAGATATTTTCTCAAAAGGTCGACTGGCTAAGTCAGTAATTTGTAACTTTGCCTGTGGGTTTTTACCTTTCTTTACAAGTTTTTGGCAGATGTCACAACTCCTGCAATATTGCTTAATGTCATTGCAGAATTTGGGCCAATAAAACTGTGATAATAATCTTGATCTGGTCTTAGCGTATGCCATATGCCCTGCAAGAGGTATATCATGGGCAAGATGTAAGGCTTGCTTACGATACTCAATTGGCAAAACAGTTTGCTCTGTTGTGGTGTCACCTCTGGTATAATACCTGGTGAGGATACAATTTTTCAAAGCAAAATGCCATTTTGCATTTTTGGTTAGCTTTGGTTTTGGCCGATCAGATTAAAATATTTCAACAATGAAGGATCAGCCTTTTGGACTATTACAAAAGTCTCCTTCATGGTTTTAGGAGGTAGTAATACTGGGCTAAGCATTTCTATAGCTTCAGTTTGATTAATTTCATCTTGCATTCTGCATTCTAGCAGTAGATCTGGTTACTGCGTTCACACATTCAATGATATCAGATGGTGATGAAACAGTGTTATCAATGATGTCATGAGATCTTAGTGCTACATTAGCTACCATACATTCATTAGGTGGTACAACATTATCAATGATGACATTTGATGGTGATGTTGTGATCTCATTTATGCAAAGCGATGTTATATCATGAGGCATATCATTCACCTCTGGTAAATTTCCAATTATAATATCACACACAGGGTTTGTTAATGAGCGCATTTTACTTTCCCAGTGAGGAAAGGTGTTTGAATATATGCCCAAGCTAGTGGGTACTTTTCAATATTGCCAGAGAATGTTCTGCATGTTACGTGCCTGCCTGTATAGTCTGTAGGCATTATGAACGTTCTCTTCAGTCCAATCAGTGGACTTCCCGTGTCCTGAAGGACTGTAGCAGACTTGCCATTCACGTATCCCTGATGGATGTTTATTCTGCCTTTGGAGTCTATTACCAAATTAGCTTCTTCTTTGGCAATAGGAATGGAGTGGCCGCATGTTAAAATGCCATCTTCATAAAAGGTATTACAAACAGTACATTTATTTGCGTTAAACATATCAAAAGCCTGTGCTGAGTTCACAGGGTGTTTCTCTGATTGTTCTTCATCTGATGATGAACTATCAAATAAGGCGGCATTGGCTTTCTTGGTCATTTGCCTACCTTTACAATCATGGCGATAATGTCCATACGCCTTACAGAGGAAACATTTACGCAAATTTCTAAAGGATTTACGCTCCTTATCTTGTCTGTTTACGATGTTCTGTAAATATGTAAGATATGCGGGGTTCTTGTCGCACATCTCACCTTGATGATGTGAAATTCTACAATATTTACAATGGTTGTACTTCTCAGATGTAGGCTTATACGGTTTTTGCCTACTATAGGGTTTGTCATAGTTAGCCGATGCTACAAAATTTGTATCAGTAGCTTCACTGGCAAAACAATGTTTGTTGGCTGTGTAATAAGCCGAACCACGCCTCTCAATCTGCTCTACACTCGTACATTCATTCTCTTGCAAAAATTTCGAAAATGCTGATGGAATGGATGAAATGACTTTATCTCTAATGATAAGATCTTCTAACTTTTGATAGTTCTTATCAATTTTAGCTGCTGAAGTCCATTTGGTAAATATGTCTCGGACTAAGCAGAGGTAGTCAGAGAACGTTTGAGTCGGTTTGGGGCTCAACTTGCTGAATTGTTCTCTGTAACCTGCCTCATCTAACATAAAATGTGCCATAATCTTTGATTTTAGATAATGGTAATCTTTTCTGAGGTCTTTGGGGATAGTCTCTATGACTTTCAGAGGCTCCCCTGATAAACTTCTCATATAAATTATATTCCATTCTGACAATGGAATCTGGTAATGGTCCATTAAAGTCTCAAAATTTTGGGTGAAGGCTGCAATGCAGTCACCCGAGGTATAATTTCTTACGATACCTTGATATTTCTTGTACTGGTTTTCTTTCTCCAGTCTCTCAGATTTCTTAGACTCTTTGTTTATGGCAGTCTCAGTATCAAGTTGTTTGATTTTTAGTTGCACTTCCAGCTCTTCCCGTTTACTCTGAGCTGTTATTTCTGCCTTCTTTAATTCTGTTTCTCTTTCAATCTCTGCCTTTTTCAGTTCGATATCTAACTCTGCTTGTTTTGTCTTTGCAGAAAGTTCTGCTTGTTTTGTTGCGGTTGCTGCCTCTGCTTGCTTTAAGGCTGTTTCTGCCTCTACTTGCTTTAAGGCTGTTTCTGCCTCTACTTGCTTGGCAGCTCTTTCAGTCTCTGCCTGCTTTAATGCTCTTTCAGCTCCTCTTTCTTCACGCTCGTGGTATTCAGAGTATTTCTTCTCACTCCACTTCGTTAGTTCATCACCTGTTAACTTTAACTTTAACCCCATATCGATGAAATCATTTAATGAAGACATGATGGAAAATTTAAATGAAATATCAGACACACAATTTGTTACAAGTTGTTAGTAAAGTGAACAATTTACAATTGTGTTCTACTTACAATATGTGCCTAAATTTGTATCCGAAAGTATATAGAAAGAAAAATATACTCAAGTGTACTGGATGCGGTGGAGCACGGTTGAAATTCGGGCTAGGAACTGTAGGGTCGCTACTTCAAAACACAAATGACCTCTACGGGCAAGGGTTTCAGATGGCACAGAAAACCTGCTTTGTTTTTGGAGGAAATAAATTAGCGTCTATTTGATGTGGTGTGTATGCTTGTCACTAAGTTTTAATTAGGTTTGTATGGCGTTGAGTGTAATTGTAGGTCGTAATGTCGTCAGTCAACAATTTTTTTTTTCAAACCACAAGTTACTTTCTTTCCGAAACTTTCTGCTTTCCACAATTCACTTTACAAAGACAAGCTGACTATATCTCAACACTCTACAACATTGATGACACATCACTTACATTAAGATGACATTCAGTAAGGACATAGACATCAAGTTTACAAGATGGCGACAAGGTCACAATGGCGACAACTTCACAATGTCGACAAGGTCAAAACGGTGACAAGTTCCACAATCACAAATGTTTTACACGTTTACAAGATCAAACAATATGTATGTACTTTACGTTCACATCTAGTTTCCATGTTTAAACAATGTCATAATATATACCAAGACGAGCCTTCACAATCACATTTAAATGTACTCTAAAGTTGGACAAAAATTTCTAAGTTCACAACTCTAGGTTTAAATGTTAATTACTTAAACCATGTTCATTTTAAAGCCGGACGAGCCCCCACCACGTCCACACATGTCAGGGTCTTAAACCTGGCTCGTTAAACCTAACACATGTGAGACAGTACAAGTACAACGTGATTTGGCTTGAGACTCAACGACACGAAGTTTCAATGGATTTATTTACAGATCACATGCAATACGATCTAGAGATGATCATTACAATACATAAGTTATAACAATACACTTACAGGCAACCCACAGCTTACAGTCTATCTCACAAGATGTACAAGCACTCGACTTTCGGGCACAGAACTACACGAAACCTTTCTCTCATCATACGTCCAGTCGAGTCCGAGTCCCAGAGCTGTCTGGCTATTTCTCGCAACGCGCCTGCCCACCTGAAGTGGCTTCACGAGGCCTGCGTGCGTCCTGCTTTGTCCTTGCCTGACCGCTGGCTGTCTCGTCAGCCAGCAACCTCGCAGGCAGGTAACTAATACTCGCCTGGCGGGCGTAACGATGTTACAGCATCCCCGCTAGGGACTATTCGCCTGGCGGGCGTAACGATGTTCCTGCATCTCTGCTGGCAATACTTTAGACTCTGACAGGTATGTAACGGGCACACCAGGCTGTTCTTCTTTGGCTCCATCCTTAACCAATTGATCAGCTCTGTCGTTTCCGGGTACTCCACAGTGGGATGGTATCCACTGTATGGTGACCTTATGCTGACTGCTAAGTTCAGAAAGTAGTGTCCTTAGTACTGGCAATTTCCCAGACAGGACCGCCTCGAGTACTGATTTTGCATCTGTCAATAGCACCACAGGTTGTGTACCATTGCTCGTATTTAGTAATTTCTCTGTTGCTATCTTGATTGCCTCAATTTCAGCATCGTAGTTATGGCAGTACTTTCCTGTCGGTACTCTAGCTGTGACCCTAGTATTATTTGGGTATTCTATGTACACTCCCGCTCCTCCATTTCGAACAGCATTTTGTGCTGACCCATCTGTGTAGACTCGGATCCAGAGGTCCTGTGGGTATTCTTCATGAATGAAGCTGAGAGTGGCTGTTCTGCGCTGCACACTGTTCTGTTCTTCCTTGTCAAATATTCCTCTCACTTTTGTCTGGATTTGTAATGATAGTCTATGCTCATCTTTCCATGGAGCTCGCTCTGGAATAGTTGTTAGGGTGATACCAACTGTGGGCAGATCGGTGGTTTCTCTGCAGAGTCGTTTGGCCTGGTGGATAAAACTACTTCTTTTCAACCGCCCCATAGCTAGATTTTCAAATCTGTTCTTCATAGGGTGGCCTGGCAAGCTGAGGAACTTTTCTGCTTGTATTAGCGTTTTCGTATCTCTGCGCTCACTCAGTGCTTGTGTCCTCCCCATCTTCTCCATTTCCACTATAGGAGTTGATCTCATCCCTCCTGTGGTGACTCTAAGTGCTTGATTTTGCACTTTGTCCAGCTAATGTAGTGTGGTTTTTGATGCCGAACACCACTCAGTTGACCCGTATTCCAGGTGTGGTCGTATGCTCTGTTGATCAACTTTGCTAAGTATTTTCGTACTGGCTCCCCATGTGGTTCCACTTAGCTTTCTCAGGATGGCTATTTTCCTTCTGACTTTTGCTACTGCTGTGTTGATGTGCGTTCTCCATGTCAGCCTGCCATCAAATGTTACTCCAAGGTATGTTGGTTCTTTATCTTCTCTTAGGGGTGTTCCATTTATCTGGATGGTCCCTGTCTTTTGTTTTGGAGAGAGGGTAAATAGGGTGGTGCTGCACTTGTCAGTGTTTATGCTGATACACCATCTATTTTCCCATGCAACAAATGTATCTACAGCTCTTTGTAGTAATCTGGTGGCCACTGATGCATGTTCATTTGTGCCCCATAGAACCAGGTCATCGGCGTACATTGCCGCTTTAATTTCATGCGGTAGATTGGCAACGAGATCATTGATGAAGATTAGAAAAAGTGTGGGGGACAAGACTCCGCCCTGGGGAACACCGTGACGCAGTAGCACTGTCTTGCTCTTGAGACCGTCTATCTGTACTCGGGCACTTCTGTTGTGCAAGTATGCTTTCACCCATTTGTACATCCTTCCATTGACTTTGCAGTTTCTCAGTTTATTCATGAGACCTTTTTTTCCAGACTTTGTCAAAGGCTTTCTTCAAATCTATCCATGGCATACCAGCTTCTTCTCTTGGAATGCATCCTCAATGTCTTGAGAGAAGTAGGTTGTCTGATCTTCCTTAGAGTAGCACTGCCTAAAGCCAGCCTGCTGTGGCACAAGGATGTTTTTACTTTCAATGTACCACTGCAGTCTGTGATTGATGATGCGATCCAGTGTTTTGCAGAGACAGCTGGTGAGGCTAATTGGTCTGTAGCTAGAGGCAATGGAACTATCTTTCCATGATTTTAGGAGGGGTATCATGATTGCTTCTCTCCAGGCTTGTGGAACACTGCCTAAGGTCCAACTGTTATTGAAGATCTGCAACAGCTTTGCTTTGGCCTCTGTTCCTAGGTTCCTGATCATTTCATTGGAGATACCATTAGCTCCTGGTGACTTTCTCATTTTCAGTTTTGATAAGGCTAGCTCCAGTTCGCTGATTGTGATGGGTGCCTCCAGAACCTCATGTACTATTTCCTTCTGTCCTGTATGTTGTAGTTTCTCTCGAATCTCTTGTTGTTTCTCTGGACTAATTTTGATATTGTTATCTTGTGCGAATGAGTCAGCAAAATGGTCAGCTGCTTGCTTTCTTGTTAAGATGTTTCCATCTTTGTGTAGTGCAATTTTTGGGTTTCTCCCTGTGCCCTCATCGTTAAGTTGTTTTATTAGCTTCCACAATTTCCTTGTGTCTCTTTCAAAGTTCAGAGACTGTTTTCTCCTGCCAGCTTTTCCGTCTAGCCTGCAGCTTGGCCCTTTGAAATTTGGCTTTGTCATGCTGGAATTTATTGTGGTGCTCTTGGCTGGGTGTGGCCTCTGCTTGCTTTCTACATACTTCCACATCATTATTCAACTGTTCCAGTTCACTACTCCAGTAGGGTTTATATTGTTTACGGGCTCCTCTTGGTACTGTTTCTCGCGCTGCCTGTAGTATGCATTTCCCAAACTCTTCAACTACTTTATTTATGTCTTTCTCAGTGTTCAGGTTTCTAACCAGTAAGCTGGTGCGATTCCTGTACATTTCCCAGTCTGCTTTCTTGTAGTTCCACCTCGAGAGGGTGCTGCTTTCACTTACAAGCTCATTTTCTACAGTTAGAAAGACAGGCCGATGGTCGCTGCCACCAAGTTGTTTCCCAACAATTCGTGTAATGTTCCACTCCAGGTCTGGTGAATGAAAAGCCAGGTCAAGTGTAGTTGTAGAGTGCCATGATCTCGAGTAGAAAGTATGTGGGTCGGACGGCTTGTTAACCAAGATGAATCTATTCTCATCCTGCCAGTCTTCCAGCCTCTCTCCTCTCTGGTCCATGTGATCATAGCCCCAACTCTGCGAGTGGCTGTTGAAATCGCCACACAAAATCATTTTTTCTGTTAATGGTAGTGTGTCCAGTGCCTGTGGGCGGTCACTTGGACAGTAGTAATTGATCAGATGTAGGTCTGTATAGCCTGTTTTAAGTTTAAGTGTCTGATACTCAGCCCCTTCCATATAGACATCGATTTGGGAAGCAGTGATGTTATTTTTTACAAGGGTAAGTATCCCACCTTTTCGCCTGTCCTTTCGGTCAGATCGGTAACACTGGTAGCCTCTGATTTTGAAGGCTATATTTTCGTTGAGGTGAGTTTCTTGCAAGCAACATATGCTTACTTTTTCTTGGTCCAGGATGTTTTCTAATTCTATTTGTTTTTTGCTGACTCCCTCCGCATTCCAGTGCATTATTTTAAGTCTTTGTTTAGTATGGCCAGTCGTTCTATTCTCATGTCCCCTGGCTCCACAGGACATTTGAGAAGGACCTCCAGCAGTGGGGGTTGGACCCTTTCGAGACATAGGGCCCGGCACTGCACCTGCCTGGGGGTCCAAAGCAGGGCGAGCACCATAACTTTTAGCAGTAGTCGACATATTCCATTTTGCGTAATTGCGTGGCATCCTGATTTCTGTGGTGCGCCTCCTGGCTGGTTGCCTCCGTCTTCAGCACCTTTCCTTTGCTAGAGCAGACTGTGGTCTCACTCGAGTGTAGATGTGTACACACGTACACACGTGTCTGCACATGCATGTATGTGTATACACATCTAGAGCACACTGGTTATTTTCCGGCGCCAGATACTCGCCGTCGCCACTTCTCCTGTTAGTATAAACAGTTCCTCCACGTGAAGGCCAGGAGTTGGACTTTTGCTGCATAGGTTATGTATTCACGAGCCATTGGGGTATTTAAGCAATGTTGGGCGCTCACCAACACTGCGCCCCGGCTACATACAGCAACATTTGGAACCTTTTGTACCACTGAAAACCTACCTTGGCGGGAGACATTTCGCGAATACCGCCGAAGTCGAATGTGAAGTAAACAACGCGGTTTAGAAAACAGAGCACGCAGTTCTATGCAGCCGGTTTGGGAGGACTGATAAAACGATTGGATAAGTACATCAATGTTGGTGAAAATTATGTTGAGAAATAAAGGACAATGTATATATAAAAATAAATTAGTTTCAAGTTGTTATCATATTTAGTTATTTTTCTACAGGAATGTGTGACTTACTTATTGACTTCCCCTCGTATCGTGGCCAAATAAACGTCATAGTGGCTTGTATAGAACAATGATGGAAGGAATGGTTCATGGAATAAAGAGGCAGGGATCGACCAACACGAAAATTGACACCGATTATCCTAGACACTTTGGGCATGAGGCGAGAGAATTGGCAAGCGATTGAGAGGGTTTTCAACGCACGGTCATGAGTGCGATGTTCTACAGAAGACCTACTACTTGAGCGAGCGAGCGAGCGAGAGAGATAGAGAGAGAGGGAGTGAGAGAGAGGGAGAGAGAGGAAGCGAGAGAGAGGGAGAGAGAGAAAACGAGAGAGAGCTAGAGAGAGGAGGCGCGAGAGAGAAACAGAGAGAGGGAGCGAAAGAGAGACAGAGAGAAAGGGAGTGAGAGAGACACAGAGAGAGAGACAGAGAGGGGAGAGGGGCTGTAAATTAAGATAGCGCAATTGCATTAAACAAACAACTCGGACGCGCGAAGAAGGGGAAGAAGAAAATGCCACAAATATCTTGGCTCCATAATCAACAACACTCGGAGCTGTTCAGATTAGTTTAGTTTAGTTTAGTTTAGTTTAGTCGACGGATCAACATCACGGCACACGGGTGTAACCCATAAGTGCTCCGTTCTACTCCTCACTCAAGCCTGAGTCCGGAGACTCTAAGCTCAGTGCACGACCTCCGTAGCACCGACGAGGATCCTGAAATACTTTGGGTAGATTTTTAACTCGAAATTTTGCCCGGGCAGCGCGTTAGGCTACTCTTTTTCGATATCCAACTGCCAAGGGATGTTTTACGTGCGCAACAATACACACGGGCGTCCGATCTCACTACCCAGAGACCAGGGGAAATTTTATTATTAGAAGTCCACGCGAAGAAATCCCGGCCCTCACCGGGGTTTGAAACCGGGACCTCCAGCACTCGAGGCGGACATCATACCTCGAGACCACTCAGTCCCCCAACTGTTCAGATGAAGTCAGGCGTAGACGGACCATAGCAATACAGAAGTTAAACAGTTACAAGTGCAGATCGTATAACAAAAACACACAATACAATGTAACATTTCTGAGAAACTGCATAATACGTGTGGTAACGCACGCATGAGAGTCTTGGAGCATCTCATTATCACTACAGAAGAAAACGTCAGTGTATTACTGTGCTCCATACGGCATGATAAATGATGCGAAGAATAGAAATACTGTAATCTAGCAGGTATGTCGTTAGTGGCTATGAAGGAGGGTTGGCGAGAGATGGCTACCTCATCCCGCAGACAATTTTTACTGCAAAATCAAACCAAGCATTAAATAGTCTATAGAGGAAGACTTGGCGTGGGTGAGTTGAAGGCCTGTGTTACACTGGGAGATGCAATGCAGAGGAAGAAGGAGGAGGAAGAGGGGCAGCAGCAGCAGCAGCTGCAGCAGCAGCAGCAAAAGAAGAAGAAGAAGAAGAAGAAGAAGAAGAAGAAGAAGAAGAAGAAGAAGAAGAAGAAGAAGAAGAAGAAGAAGAAGAAGAAGAAGAAGAAGAAGAAGAAGAAGAAGAAGAAGAAGAAGAAGAAGAAGAAGAAGAAGAAGAAGAAGAAGAATCGAAGCTTTTGAACTTACATGTTATAACAACATTAGCAGATTACCGTGGACCAGGCAAAAGAAAAATACTGAAATTCTACGAGATTTAAACATAAGAGAAAATGGGCTGTTTAACATAATTTCCCAAACAAGAAACTACTATGGCCATTTTTACAGTTTTGAGACAACAATGATGGACGGCATATTCTTGAAAGAATAGGCAGGGATCGACTAGCATGAAGAGGGAAACAGGCCATTAAGGATACAAATGCATGAAGTAAGGAAACTGTCATAGAATCGTGAATATCTTCCGTAAGTCGTAATGGCGGAAACATCCTACAAAGGACCAACTACTTGGTATACAATGAAGGAGCAACCTCAATAGCACGGTGGCTAGCATGCTAAACTGCTGGCTCAGTGGTCATGTGTTCCAGTCCTTACCGAGGCGGGAATTTTCGTTTTAAATTGACCTGCGCTTTCAGACTAACCAAGAAATGTTTTGCCAAGCAAAGGCGGGCGGTGTGATATTGACTACATCACCCATCTACTGTTTCTTCTTCTTCTTCTTCTTCTTCTTCTTCTTCTTCTTCTTCTTCTTCTTCTTCTTCTTCTTCTTCTTCTTCTTCTTCTTCTTCTTCTTCTTCTCCTCCTCCTCCTCCTTCTTCTTCTTCTTCTTCTTCTCCTTCTTCTTCTTCTTCTTCTTCTTCTTCTTCTTCTTCTTCTTCTTCTTCTTCTTCTTCTTCTTCTTCTTCTTCTTCTTCTTCTTCTTCTTCTTCTTCTTCTTCTTCTTCTTCTTCTTCTTCAGCTTTCCGAGCCATTGCGGTTCTTTGCTGCAGATACAATCCGTCTCCATTCGTCTCTCTGGTTGACCCTCTCTTGCCAATCGTTGATTCCAAGTGCTTGTAGGTCTGCATATATATTATCTCTCCACCGTCTTCTTGGTCTACCTCGGGGTCTACGGTCATTTATTTCCTGAGTGTAAGCGAGTTTTGTTTTGTTACTTTGCCTATAAAAATATAATACTCTAGTCTCTACTTTCTTCTTCTCCTTCTGTGAGCGTCAAACAATACTTTGTGTATTTATTTATGTAATTATACAAGTTGAGTTGAGTTAAGAACCGACATCACTGCACTCAGGACATTCTCATACGTGCTATGTCCCCTCGTTCAACAGCCAACGAAGAGTCATACTACTAATCGTTCCACCTCTATCTGATTATAAATTCTCCTGGTCTTCCCTCTCAGTTTTGAGTTTCTTCCAGAACCCCTTCCGACCCCCCCCCCCCCCCGCAATCTCATTCTTTCCACATTTGGGTTCTCAGTCTGTTCCTCCGCCTTCTCCACCTGGTCCCACAAGCGCGCGACCACCTCCCCCTTGTCCATCGGCAATCTGCCACCAAGAGGTGCATTCCCTGCTAACATATCAGCCTGTTCATTCCCCCGCAACCTCGTATGACCAGGGCAAAATATCCATACAATTCTCACAATCTGTGTCCTCTGAAGCGACTAGAGCCATTCCACGCGAAACATTCCTTTTTTCCACCTTACTAAGCATACTCTTTGAATCCGCAATGAATACAACGTGTGTTGCAGTAGTCTCCTCTAGCCAGCGGAATGCCGCTGTTACTTCTTCCACCTCCATTCTCATGCCGGAGGTCGTAGTCTCATATGCCACTCTCCCTTTTCAAGACTTGTCTTTGTAGTAAAGTTCCAACCACTACGTCTGTATCTCGCCACTGACTCATCGGTGTAGATGACTATGTCACCTTGATGTGTGTTACTCTGGATCAGCTGTTGTACTTCAAACTCAGTGCGACCCGCTGCCCATTCTCTGCACTTACGGCCCATGGTCATTATTACATTGTGCCAGTCCGTCGTGTCTTCCGCACTACATGTAACTATACAAATATAAGGACAGCACCATTTACCGACTACTCTTCATAGTCTAGAATAGTCTTATTTTTGTTACATGCAGCGAAGACGTAAATATCATGGGACACACTAAAACGTTAGTTGCATGTCCTTTAAGGCACGTTGCAATCGACCCCAGCATTTCTTCTAATTTTATAGGCAATTTTACGTTAAACAGTTTGTCATTGCTTTCACAATAACTGACACTCATACCATTGTGAAAATCAACGCCAAGCGATCTCCTCCCAAACCGCTTGCGTCTGACTTCGAAACTTGTATATCGGGATTATGGCCATGCGTTCACTAGCCCTACGTCATAGACGGCAACTTATGTCACATCAGACACCAGGAAATTTCAAGAAATGGGCTCACGAGATAAACCATTCAACTCTAACCTATATCATGATAAAAAAACAAGCCTTAATATTGCCTAACTGGACAAGCCTATGGTCTATCTGATATAGCGACTTAAGCAGTATACATAATTTAGTTGTAACCTAGACACAAACAATAGATTGCACGATTTATTGCCTGGCATAGGCTATTTCGCTGCATCTCGTCAGGTACATACTGCAGAAATCACACAACTTACGTGAATTAACTTACGTGAAATATGCCAGGCAATAAATCGTGCAATCTATTGTTTGTGTCTTCGTTATTCAAATTCACTACGGGAAAACATTGTTTTGAATTAGTTGTAACCGTTTTCATAACACCACGTGTTTGATTTTAGATAAAATAAAAACTGGATAACGTGGGCTGTTCGCAACGTCCTGTACAGGCCAAGCAACATTTTTATTAATAAATAATACACATGCCAAACATGAGTCGAAATAAAAACACAAAATATGACTAGGAAGCTCGATGAAAGAAACAACTAATACAGATATAGACTAACGTTGAAAAAAAAATACAACTGTTATTTTATTTATTTTTGTTGTTTTGTTTGCTTTTCTCGTTCGTTGAGAAAGACTTCTGTCGAAACGTTCGCCCGTATTTGTGTGTGGTTTTCCTTTCGTCGGGTTTCCTATTCATATTTTGTGTGAGAGTGTATGTGTGTCCGGGTTTTTTTTTCTTCCGTACTCTATCAGCCTGGGAACAACCAATCCCCTCATCCTCTTTTTTATTCCCCATACAAATTAAAGTAAAGTGTAATGGTCGGGTGTATTTAGTTAACAAACACGCCCTACACAACTCGTGTTATACAAATTATTGGGGCTAAATTATGTCCAGTTACAAACCCCTCCCACACCCCCAGGTGGATGTTATTGTTAGTTACACTTTTTAGGTTTCTGTTTACTAAGCGTCGCCGTACACTTGTTCCATCAGCGAGACTACGGTATCAGTTCAATATGGGTCCAATCTGATGTGTCTGTATCTTTCAGCTGTCTAATGCATTCTCTGATATCAGCTTCTATCTCCTTCTAACAATACCAATCAATACCTTATTTCAATTGTAGAGAGATTTGGTTGCCGACCTACGTCCGCCACAAACTGCTAGGGGCTGACTGCGCGCGCACCTCCCTTCCGCTGCATGCTGGGGTAGTCTTGTTCGGTTGGCAAAGCCGCCATGATGGATCAGAAAAATTGTTCAGAATGTGAAACATTCGAAGACGTTGGATAGCCTCATTTGTGGTTTTATTGATTTAGAAAGTGTATAAAATGTCGAAGTGATGTTTTAATTTGAAGTATTGTGCTATTTTGCCCTTTTTAGGGAGGTAGGGACTTGCTTAAGCGAGATTTCACTTGGACAATCTCATTAGCATACCTGAAGCCAGAAGACCATGAGTAAGGTATCGTTTAGGGCTCGGGCGCTGGACGCCACGAAGCCCATGCCAGTCTACAAGGCTTGTGAGATTCCAGACATAAAGGATTTTGCACAGATAAACCGATCTGTACCGCAAATGCCGACAGGAATGGAGAAAGAGGAAGAAACGGTGAGGCTTTTTAAATGGGCGGTTGTAGTATGAATATGGCCGCCATGTTGAAATTTTACTAAGTCTTAACTATCAGGTTTGAACGTGGGCATTTTGTCTAATTCTAGCCCACTCTACACCCAGATAAACCACACACATTTTCTTGCAGGTTTCACCTGTTAATATTAGACAATATTTAACCACTTTCTCTTAAACTATCTATTTATATATTTTTTGTCTACAGGGGATTCCCCCTTGTGACGTCACAATAACCACCGTGACCTAGTTAACTCTTTCACTACCAAACAAAAACTGGGCTGTGACCAAACAGACATTTATGGCAGAAAATTGGAACTAGGGGTGTGTTACAATAATGCTTTTAAAATGGTTAAGGTGGTAGAAGACCTATTGTATTACATATCAAATTAAAGAGGATTGCACAAGGAACATGACAGTGTTAATAATTAATTGATAGGTTACAAATATTATGACAATAATGAGAGGTTTAATAATAACAAATGAAATTAAAGAGGTAAAAATTATTTAAAAAACTGCACATATAAGGTGTTTTCTACACTCCTATACTGCTAATCATGTTTAATTTACTGAATAATCAAACAAACACCACTTGTCTTCAAGAATATAAACAGTATTGCGCATTAAAGTAACCCAAAAAGAAGTTTTGGTGCATATTCTGAACCATGTATTTTTCACAAATAATGACAAAAAATAATGGCTGAAATCTTGAAGGTGGGGTCTGTCACAGTAAAGTTATGAAAATGGTTACAATTGTAGCAGAAATGTTGTATTATATATCAAAATAAAGGGGATTGCACAAGGAATATGTTGGTAGGAGAATGTTTGCTTTAGGTTGTAAATAAAATAAAAATAATAATATAATTTGTAAAATAATTGGACAAAAGTAGGTAAAAATAATGTAAACATTGCATTTAGAATGTGTTTTCTACACTCCTATACTGCTAATCATGTTTAATTTACTGAATAATCAAACAAACACCACTTGTCTTCAAGAATATAAACAGTATTGCTCATTTAAATCACCCAAAAGGAAGTTTTGGTGCATATTCTGAACCATGTCTTTTTCACACAAATGAAAAAAACTAATGGCCGAAATCTGGAAATTGGTGTATGTCGCAATAATGTTATGAAAATGGTTAACATTGTAGCAGAAATGTTGTATTATATATCAAAATAAAGGAGATAGCACAAGGAATATGTTGGTAGGAGAATTTTTGCTGTATGTTGTAAATAAAATACAAATAATAATATAACTTCTAAAATAATTTGTTAAAAAGAGGTAAAAATAATGTAAACATTGTACTTACCGAGGGGGCGTTGTTATCCAATATCCTGATCACTGCTAATCCAATTGAATTTACTGAACAAACAACACTATTCTAAACTATAAACACCATTGCTTCCAATCAACCATCCGAAAAGAAGTTTCGCCGCAGATTCTGAATCATGTATTTTTTTTTTGTCAGAAAAAAATTAGGACAACACTTGGCAGATTTACATTTAATTGTCATGTCTGTTTGTTTTTATTTACTATATGTGGCAGTCTATTTGTGATAGGCTGCAACGCAAACTTTGGCGCACAAGTCTGGTCTATTAGTGCAGCCGGAGCAAACAAAATATGATATGTGTCGTTTAGTTCGAGTGCTGCAAAAACACAGTCTCTATTGACACCGACAAATTCTATTAAATGCTTGGCTCATGTAAATCTTTCGGCATAATTTCCTGCAACAGACTGAAATTCTTCGGCAGGCAGAGTGTCAAACTTTCAGGAATACTCTGAGCTACTTCGCGATGTGCACTTTCCTTTACTTGAAATCCTTCTATAACAATTTTTTTTCCTCCTTTCTCTGTTTGCCATATGGAATGTAGGATGTGAGCATTGATCTGTGCAATTTCAAAGATCTAGTAGTAGATATTCTTCCACCACGTAATGGTTTTCCTATCATGGATATTATAATATCCAACCATTTGGTCCATTCTGTCGCAGCCATTCATCGCCGTGTTATTTTCATGGAGACCATCTTCAGCTTGCTTTGCGGTTTTCGCAATCCGCTCTCAACAGTTCTAACTACAGACTTGGTAGAGACAACAATGCATGGTTTTTTTAGCTTTGTTTAGCCCTTCCACCAAATAATCATATCATCAATGGACACATTTTCAAATGGGTAAAATGCTTCCTGGATATTCTTCAGAGTCAACAAGAGGATAAATTTATTTTTTTTTGGGGTACCCTCAGGTTGACATACATGAAACATGGTGTGATAAATATATTATAATTTTCTAATTGATTACTGGGAAACGTAGTGGCAGTGCCACATACCAAGGAGTATATAAATGTGCACTTGTACACCGGTAGTCTTTGATACATGGTCTTGGATCAAGTCCCATAGCAATAATGACAGACGTAAACTTCAGCCATTCGTGCTTCATTGTCAAACACTCAGCTGTTGACGAACATTCACTGGTTTTTCTTTATCACCACGTGCTAAAACTTTAGACACAACTAAAACTACTTTCTAAATATTCACATTCACATATTATTATAAACAATAATCTAGCTTGATCTCTAGTCATACTACGTGGACGCAAACTGGTGGGCGTTTCCATTGTGAAAAACCAAAACAAACAAATTAACACTACCTTAAAACTAAAAATTCACAAGAATCCAAAATTAGAAAAAGATTGACCGCTCAAAGATGGCGTAGAGATCTTTCGGCTGTACTACTTTTTAGTTTACTGTAACTTAAAATTCCGAAACGGAGCAGAAATATGTGAAATAAACCACTGATCATTTTGTGGCACGAAAAGGGCGGACTGCCATTACAGCAAATCCATTCTGTCCACAGATGGGCGCACGGTAGCGAAAGAGTTAAGAATGGGTTATTAAGTTTACTTTGTTACCAGTGACCAGTCTTGGTCTTCCATACCTTAACATAGGATCAATACACTCTTGTTGGTTAATTCCTTGCAATGTTTAGCTGTCTGAGCTATTGATAGCCAATTCTGTCTAGTTGGTTCTGTTAACAAAATAATGGGAAACCTCTTGTGCCCTGTTCTATTGAGTCACAGTATCACTACACTACTTTCTCCAGTCCATGTGATGATGTTTACGTAATGATTATTATCATTATTTATTATTATGATTATATAATATGTATATTATTTATGTAACCATGCATAAAAACTAAATTAACATATACCTGTATATAAGATTCAACTATAATTGAATTTTATTCCTAAGGCCTGCAAAAACAATTTACCATATTGAAATAGATAAAAGAATAGAGTGGGTAGTAAGATATTTTTTTTTTTTAATAAAGAAAAGAAAGGAGACCAAGAGTCAAGAGAGACAGTTTCCTCAAACCGACAACTTGAGTATTGTCTCTTACCTACCACCCAAAAGCTTAATGGCAGATGTGACCCAAAAGTCATTGTGCATATGAGGAGAGTCAATAGTATAGAAGATAAGAATGAGTAGTTGTATGGTAAATAACAGTTAAAACCCATTGCTGGAAAGCTGTTCAATCTCAGAAGGCTGAAAGCTAAAACCAAAACCACCAGTGACACTGTCAGAGAGCTCCTGTTTGCTGACAATTGTGTTCTGTATGCCAACTCAGAGGCAGACATGCAAAACGTTTCAGCTTCTCATATGCCTGTGTCAACTTTGGGCCCAATGTCAACTTGGAGAAGATTGTAATGTACCAGCCAGCTCCAGGGATAAGTCACACCGAGCTGAATATTAAAGTTAATGGTCATAGACTAAGTGTTGTGGACAAATTCACCTATCTTGGCAGCACTGTCACACACGCTGACACAATTGATGATGAAGTGAATGCAAGAATCTCCAAGGCCAGCGTAGTCTTTGGCAGACTGTACAAGAATGTATGGGACAGAAATTGAATAAGCCTGCAAGTAAAGCTGAAAGTCTACAAAGGAGTCATATTATCCACACTGCAATATGCTTGTGAAACCTGGACTGTCTACCAGCGACCAGCTAGAACATTAAACCACTTTCACACAGTCTACCTTAGGAAGCTTCTGAAGATCAAATGGCAAAACAAGGTCCCAGACACTAAAGTCTTTGAAAGAGTGTCCATGCACAGTATCCACACTCTGCTAATGAAGAATCAGATTTCACCTGACTTGCATGCCAGATCACAGGCTCCCTAAACAAATTTTTTACGGCAAGCTGCATTGTGGTAAACTCTCCCAAGGCGGTCAGAGGAAATGCTTTAAAGATACTTTGAAGATCTCACTAAAAGCTTTTGCAATTCATCATGACACTTGGGAGACTGCTGCCAAAAACTGAAATTTATGGCGTGCATCATTACGCTAAGGTATAGTCATTGCAAAGCAAAAATAACTGCAAGAGCTGTGAAAAAAATGACTGGACAAAAATACCACAGCTGGAGATCATCTTCCTGGAACGTCAAGCATTCTTTGCCCACATTGTTAAAGAACATTTTGAGCCAAAATAGGCCTTGTCAGCCATCTTAGAACTCACACCTCCAGACTTTCAAGCCCACTGGGTGAAATGAATGAGCATCATCATACTTGATGGACAAACACCACAATCCTTGGTCTATATAAATGTGGGTGGGTCTAGCACCATATACCCAGTGCACTTTAAAGTAATAATTTCAGAATGTCCGGGGAGGAGGTGAACCAGCCACTTCATTTCTTTATTCTGTGGATTGTGGCCTAGAATATGTGATGGCCCAGCACTTCACACTCCAGTGGCCATATTTACCATGGGGCTATCTTTACTTAACCTATGTATATATCTTATACCAGGTATCTCACTGTAAATTCATTGATTAAATGCAAACATCACATACATTCTGTAACTCTTTCTTCACTTAAAATAATGTTTGTCTTCAATAGAAGGGGTTAAAATAATAACTGGGTGATTCAGTAAAAGCTCTTGGACATAAGTTCTGCTTTGCTGAAAAGTGATTATCTTGAAGTAATATTGTATAGAACCTTTTGTGCTGTATGGTTGTGAATCATGGAGCATGAATGAACAAATTGTCAAGAGTTTGAAAGCTATGTAGATGTGGTTCCTGAGGTGATTGTTGTAAAATACCTTGAACTGCCAGAGTAATTAACGATTGCCTGGAAGAAGGTAATGACACTACTACATTATATGCAACTATAAGAAAGTGACAAACCTCTTTGGTCATGTGATGAGAAGAAAGGCATTTGAAACTATCGTGATGACTAGAAAGATCAATGGGAAAGAGGCAGACCGAGAGAAATTATGCTGGATGGACTGAGATTTATATATAATAGGTAATATCAGCAACACCAAAAACTGAGACATGTGGAGAGGCATGAATGCTTATGAATGCCTTAGTGCATGGTAGCTGAATGTAATTACTGGTTAGGACAGGAGAACAAATAAAATAAAGGACCATTCTTGTACACATATTTGGGTTTTGGGCATAAAGTGCTAGTCACAGTTGGCACTCAGGGGGTTTAAACATTTACCATCTGCCTCTTACCTTGTAAGATATAGAAGTCTATGCAGTTGAGGGCTGTTAACATACAAACCCCAGGGGGAAAGTGAAAGACTGAGATAAATGCCTAGTTGGTCCAAATAATAAAGTCGAGACAAGAACACAGACCTGATTTGATAACCATAATCACCCATGCTTATTGGCATTGCACATGATGATGATAGATTATGGTGTATGTATGTTTTGATACTTGTGGGTGCTATGGAGTTCATGCAGCTATCTCAAACAGTTGTTACTTTTTAAAACATGAACATTTGCATTAACACATTAAGGGACAGAACAGGTTCAAGAAACTATTGCAACACAGGAGCTAAGTAACAACAGTGTGGGACAAACAGTGTTAAGAAAATTATGTATGGAGTAATCAATGTATGTCAAGTTGCTTGCTGTCATCATCATCATTCAGTGCCTTGCCGGCTGGCATGGGCAATCACGCCTCTCCACACAAATTACGATATCCAATGGCATGGATTAATTCGTCTGTCGACTCGCTTCCATGCCATGATGCAAGACTCAAGAATCTTCTCATTGTCTTCCTTTTATCTCTTTCCACATCTTTCTGGTTGTCACATGCTCCAGTTTTTGTCTTCTCATAATGTGGCCAAAAACAATGAATGCTTCTTTCTGTTTGTGATAAATTAATTTTGTGGCTCAGCTTCCCTCAAAACGTCCAGATTGCTTATTTTGGCTGTCCAATTAATTTTCAGCATTCTTCTATAAAACCACATCTCCAAGGCCTCCATGGATTTTTTCGCCTGTTTACTAATTGTCCATGATTCACAGCCGTATGTTGAAACTGGTTCTATGTAACATGCAAGACCTCTTTTTATAACTTTCAAGGACAATGACTTATTGCGCAAAACGTTCATTTAATAGAATGCAGTTTTTGTTTGTCCTATTCTGTTCTTTATCTCAGTGATGCATCTTCCATCAGATGTTATCCATGTGCCTAGATATTTGAATTTGTGCACTTGCTCCAAAATGTCATTTACTTTAATTGCACATGTAGGCACAATATGTTTCTTTGATATCACCATGACTCCTATAGACATAAATGAAGACAGCCTTTAAAAAATACATGTTACTGTATATGTTATTACAATAAGGTTCACATAGTTTGCTGTTTTCAACATAAAAAAAATTGTGGCACAGGTAGCAGATTTCAAGAGTTAATACATTAAAACATAAGGTCACAGCTTTGAATACCATCAGACATAAAGATGGAGTTAGTAGAATCGGATTAAGATTAATATGTGTACTTGTTTTCGTTGGCACCCATAGAAGTAGAGAAATTAGACATAGTCACAATCTTTTGGACACCTCATGAGAAGAAATAAATTGGAAAACTTGATGGCAGCTGGCAAGATTAGGGGAAAAAAACAAGAGGAAGGCAGATAGGTAAATACCTGGATGGCTTGGCCACGTAATATGGCCGAGACAGGAACACAGAGCTGATCTGGTGATCGTGTGAGATTTCAGAACACGACGACCGCCCACGCTTATCGGCATGGCACATGATGATGATAGAAAACTCCATAGGAAGGAAGTAGGAATCACTAACATTGATACTGTAACTCCAGAACCAGAAAGCTATTCTTTTTTTGTCCAGTGTCCTCCTTTAAAACATAGGCCCTAACTCACTCATGCCAAGCCATCCTATCTTCTGCTATATCCTGCAGCTCCCTTCATGCTCTGCCCATATTATTCATCACTGTCTCTAATTATCTTCTCTATCTCTGTTTAGGTCACTCTCTATTGCATGTGCCCTTGTAGTTTTCACAGAAAGGCTGTCAAGTTATACCATTATCAAGTTTTTTCAATTGTCCTATCCAGTATTGTCTTTTCCTCACCTCTTTTTTTTTCTTTGGAATGTGTCTAGTTCCCTCCATGAGCTCCGCATTGGTGATTTTGTTATACCAGTATAGTCCTAATCTACACTAGTTAATGAATGTTCATCAGACAGCTGTTATTTTAAGATTAACAATGGCAGAAAGTTAAGTGTATTTAAGGCCATGAGTGATGAACACCTGATGAAATAGTCAATTAAATAGGCAATGTCTACCATGGTCCAAGTATCTTCCTACTGATTCTGTTCTAAGAGCATCATTGAACATCTCTGCTTCTTTTTAACTACCTTCATTAACTAATTCGATTGACCACATTTAAGCATCACTGTCAGTGCATTGAGGAAACTTTCCAAGAGTACTCAAACCTCCTCATGCAGATTACACTAGAAGTGACTTTTGACTCTCTCAAGATGTTCAGTGCTTCTGAGTAGTCTCGCTATAAATGTTAAAAAGATCAAGTGACACATTCTTGTTTAGCTTCGGTTTTAATTGCATTGAATTTCACCAAGGTCTCTTTCATTTCTGATGGCGGATTCTTACTCTCAGTATATGTTCTTTATTATTCTGTGATTTTTACTATCTATATTAAGTTTATGCAAAATGTCACCATCTTGATATTTTGCTTTGTCACAAGCTTTAGCATAAATGTAGGTTGCTGGTAGTGAAGGGGAAGAGGCTGGCCGAATGGCTAAGAACTCTGGGTTCTCCTCCGGGAGACCCGGGTTTGAATCCTCTGTTAGGTGTGGGTTTTTTTCTGTCAGGGGCAAAAAGAAAATCTTAACATGCACAGTTCGTGGTGATTGCACTAGCCAGGTGACCTTAATTCCTCAGGCTCAAGACCCCCCTGCCCTACACTGCAAGGTACTAAGGCAGTAGATGTCAGTTTTTGACAGGCAGTGAAGGTAGTTTAAAAATAGATGCTGTCACAAGGATCTCACATACACTAACTCATGGCATTGTAAAATCTGAAGACCAACTCTCTCAGATAAACCTGGTGCCTATTTTCTGGGGGTTGCAAATTAAATCAACACCAAAACTACTTGTGATAGGCCAGTGTAGCAATAGCTTTGCTGACATAGTTCCTTATTGATAATGCCTGTATGTTTTGGATCCAAACAGCATTTGAAAGATAAGGAGGGGGGGCATCAGTTACTTTTCAAAACTTGAGATCACACAGTTTCGTTGGATTAAAAGTTCTGTTAGTTTCTAGAACCCCAAAATCCTCACAAGTTTGATTTACTGTTAGACGTGTGCTGACTGGTTTATCTTCAAACACGTAGACTCCTTTGAGTACCTTGGTACTGTTTTCAATAAAAGAAGCACGCTGAAAGAGTGACTGCAGTCTCAAATATAAACAACACGTGACAGATCAGATCTTTTCAGGAAAGGTGAACGTGTATAAAATACTGATGATACTGACATTTCAGAATTGATTAAAAAAACTAGGAGCTGAACTGTATTTTCAAAACAGGGTGTCAAAGATGTGTAATATGAATAAACCCCTTTTCATGCCCTGAGGTGCATTGGGCGTATGATTCTAACCCTGTATGTTTAGATCAATTGGCACTTTACGGGTGATGTGATCAATGTCATGGCTGCTGCCTTTATTTCCCATTTTAGGCTGGGTTCACCTGGCAGCCCAGGTTGATGACAAAACAAACTGATGCCTCGAAAAGGATTAAAACAGATAAATACCAGGCCAGCAGACAAGTGTGATGGCCACTGTGCTAACACAACTCACTAACACGAGCTCACTAAGATGTAAACGATAACTATAACCCGTAAATTGTCAACATTATGAAAACAAATGTACATGGTTTGGCCATATTAAACGAACGGGGCCAGATAGAGAAATCAAGAAGGCATGTATTGATTGAGCCAAACATCTGTCATCTCTTCTTCTTCTTCTTCTTCTTCTTCTTCTTCTTCTTCTTCTTCTTCTTCTTCTTCTTCTTCTTCTTCTTCTTCTTCTTCTTCTTTTTCTTCTTCTTCTTTTTCAGTGTTCCGAGCCATTGAAATTCTTTGCTGCAGACTAAAAAGTTTGAGGTGGGAAGAATAAAGGGAGCTAGTCATCTCATCTCATAATGCTGTCATTTAGGTTGTCAAGGCTTGTTGCTTCATGCTCAATAGTTTCTGATATTGGATTACCACTTGTGTGTGCTAGCAAACATGAAGGTGACACGTTTACAAGTATGTTTAGTTTCATTAAGGACCATATTCTCACATAAGACAATTTGGAAATATTTACCATGGGCTATTGAAAATGCTTTAATGCTGAATCAGTCTAGTGTTATATGCAAGTTGTTGTAGTGCCACGATGGAAGCATGAACACAAGTCCTTCATTATTGTCTAGCTTCAAGACAGCAGTACTGTGGCTCATCCAATCCTTGATGTACTCACCCTCACATTTTCATTGCCTTCCTCTTCTGTTTTCATTCAGCAGTTCCCGTAAGGGTCATTTTATAAAAGGCTTTGTGTTGGGTGACATGCTCAACCTAGGCCAGCTTATGGTGCTTCACTGTTGATAGAAGTAGTGCTTGTTGGCCTGTAGTGTTTGTTGGCCTGTGAATGTGGTTATTTTCTCTCTGACATGAACATTGGTTTAGTGTTCTTTATAGCAGATGTACAGAATTTTTGCTAGTATACTCACACATTTACAGGTATTGATTTCTGACTTATTTTTTTAAACACAGGTATTGATTTGCACTCCCAGAAGTAGAAAAAAAGAAGTAGAGTGTTTTATTATAACCTTTGTGTTCAGAAGACTGAAACTTATAGTCTGTTTGAGTGGTGAATGTCCATCTCTTTCATCCATACAGAGGTACAGATGTAAGTAGTGATGACTATAACACCCAGTTAATCAGTTAAAAAGGTGTTAAAGAAAACTGGAATCCATTATTTAACACAGAGCTCAAATTCTGTATATGCTGTGCTTATCTTACTGTTGAATTGGAGTTTTATTCATTCTATCCCAACCTTGTCGTTCTCATCTCATGTAGCAGGTGCTTTGTAGATTGCTCTCGTCACACCCGCCAGAAAGATTTTTCCATCTATTACCCTCTTTCCATCATGTGCCATGCTGAAAAGCATGGACGGTCATGTTTTGCCATTTCACTCGATCACCAGAGTCGTGGATCAGCTCAGTGTTCCTGTCTTGACCATGCATGTGGCCAAGCCATCCAGGTATTTACTTCTTGGTCTTCCCCTTGGTCTGTTCCCTTCGATCTTGCCAGTTGTCACCAAGTTCTCCAATTCATTTCTTCTCATAACATGCCCAAAAAATATTGACTGTCTACGTCTAATTTCTCTAATCAATTTATGATTTTCATTTGTTTCCTGTAGTACTTGGTCATTGGTTTTTCTGTCTGTCCCTGGTATTCTTTGCATTCTCCTCAGAAGCCACATTTCCATAGCCAGCAGATGTTTTTCAGCTTGACTGCTTATTGTCCAAGTTTCACATCCATACAAAAGTACAGGCTCTATGTAGCACCTCAACACTCCTTTTCTCATTTCATTTGACATCTTTGTATTGGTCAGTATGTTTTTCATCTAGCACCTCAACACTCCTTTTCTCATTTCATTTGACATCTTTGTATTGGTCAGTATGTTTTTCATCTAGCTAAAGGCTACTTTCGCCATGACGATTCTTGTTCTAATCTCTTCAAGGCATCTCCCAACAGATTGTTCCAAGATAATTTCTATTTCCTTACATGTTGAATTTTCATACGCAAGGTATCTTTAATATCCTGTGTGTACCTTTATGTTGATTGACACCCGCTCCTTCTTCATGGATCCATTCCTTTTATTACTGTTCTAAGTAACTGTGACAGTTAATATGGCCAGTTTCAAAGACGGGATGCTGGATATGAGTAAATTCCCTTTGGTGATTAGATGTTGTAGAATATCATTATTTCTGCTTGATCCACAGTATTCAGAGATTGTTTCTGTCCTTATGCAATTAATAAACCACTGTTGTAAATTTACCTCCTGGAACTCTTGAACATTGATACTCTTTGTTGCACAAGGGAGTTCACAGCATTGGACAAATTAATCAGCCTCATTTACCTCTGGTTTCTTTTGTATTGTGTATTCTCACACTCGAACAGTAGTATTGGTATTTTATAACATCTGAGAGATATTTTACATATGTTCTTCATCTCATGGAATCTGTCCGGTGTTAACAAATATTTATTCCCATGTTTTATTTTCCACCTCCAAATAGGAACACCATCTCCAGCGAGCCTTGTCAGCACAGCAGGTCTATGGATCCTCAGAGGCACTGGTCATCCCTATCCCAGAAGTGCAGGACATTTCGGATCGGTATTTCTCCCTGTATCCAGATACCTACAGACCATCCAAACAGTACATTCATATACAAGGTATGTCTTTGTATGTTGCATGCCATTCAAACAGTACATTCATATACCAGGTGTTTGTAAAGTCTCACTACATTTTGTATGTAGAACAAATTTGAAAAATAAAGTACAAAAAATGTGCTTAAAATTTCATTAAATTAATTATAGCCACTGCTATGGTCTAACGCTATTTTGGAGAAACTGGAAAGTACCGATGAAGTAATCATTATAATAAGTGTTGGAAATGTCCACTACAGGCTTCAAGACATGACTGTACACGCCTCTTCATATTGTCAAATATCTTCTGCAACATGTTATTTCTTGAATGGTAATTCTGATTGCTTCTTTCAGGTCCTCAATTGTGTGTACATTATTTTTGTAAACATTTCCTTTCAAGAAACCACATCGATAATAATCTAATGGAGTTAGATCTAGAGAACGATCAGGTCAAATTCCACATATTATGATGCGATTTGCAAAAATTTCTACCAAAAGGCAGTGATGCTCTAGCTGTGTGTGCAATTGCACCATCTTGCTGGAACCACTCTACTTCAATTTCGCATTCATTCAGCTGTTCTACAAAAGGTTCCAAAATTTTGACATTGTACTAATCGGCATATGTAGCATTCTTGAAGAAAATTGGTCCAATAAAAGGTTTTCTACTGACGGCAGACCATACCCCAATTTTCTCATCGAGTGGAGGGGCTTCATGAAATGCAGTGGGATTAAAAGTGCTCCAAATAGATTAATGTGGCTATTACTGTATCCAGATAGATGAAATAATGCCTCATCAGAGAAGAATATTACATCGAGAATTGACTTGTCCTCTTTAGCTAAAAATGCTTGAAACCTCGTGTAGTTGACACTGGATTGATTATCACACTCTTTTAGTTCAAAAACAACAGAAATCCTGTGTGGATGAAAATTTAATCATTGTTTAAAAATTGTGTGCACTGTGCTCGCTGATACGTTCACTTGTTGCGACATTTTCCTTAAGGACTTGCTTGGACTTTTCAGGATTCTGTCTTGGATGTCTTACATTTTTCTTCAGACACAGCAGGCCTACCAGATTACGAAACATCTTCCACATTTCCTGTAGTAAGACACTTAGTCAACAAATTTCTATCTGTAATGTAATGAGGAGGTTGTTTATCAGGAAATCTTGCTATAAATCTTTGAACAACCATCTGTGTGTATCGGCTGCCATTTCGAAAACACTTGTTCAACCAAAAAAATGCTTTTTCTTTTGATTACACTATTCTGTTTGGAGTGCAAAGAATTACTCCAACAGACGACAGCCATTCGTTGCATATTGCTTCACGATGGACTGTGGAGCACATTCTTTAATGACATCATGTACTTCATTTTTAAAATTTGTTCTACATACAAAGTGTAATGAGACTTTACAAACACCCGGTGCAAGGTATGTCTTTTGTGTGTCGTATACCATACAAAGATTACACTCAAATACAAGGTATGGTTTCGTTGTTACATGCCATCTCAACAGTACATTCATTTAAAAGTATGTTGTTCATATGTTAACATACCACCCAAACAGTACATACTGCTACGTGTTTATGTTACATACCATCTATATAGTGCACCCATCTGTACAGTGTCTTTTAACTTTTATCACGTCTACACAATATTCTTTTATATATTCATACCATTTAAATATTATGCCTACTTACAAGGTGTTTTTGTATGTGGCATATAGTATTAAAACAGTGTCACATATGCAACAATATATGTTTGAGTGCATTCATATACAAGGAATGTCTTTCATATGTGTGTGTGTATGAGAGAGAGAGAGAGAGAGAGAGACTAGCACCTTGCCATCTTGACAGTTTGTAAAATGGAGTTATACATCTCCATAGCCTGGGCTGAACTTGAGAATATGTGTTGCCCATGCAACATAATCCCTCTCTTAGCCTGCCTAGTTTACTCGAGGAAAGGTAATATCAATATGTCTGGAACAAGATATGATGCAGAAGCTGCCGGATTAGCAAAGCAATACTTTAACTATCTGTCTGTCAGAGCTTCGATCCTAGACCAGTTGCGAAAGTTTCGGGCCTGGTCTGCCATGCCATGACATTTAGTCTATGTTGCATTTCCTCGCACTAGGATAAATAACTACACCTGCTGTAAGAGTACATAGGTTTTATTCCAGGACAGTCCATTGCATATGCACCAATATTATCATGTGATGTTTCTATGTTAATGTATTCATCACCTGAGTGGTAGAGCATCAGCACTCCCCCGCCTACCGCCGAGGAAGTCTGGTCTGTGATACACCGTGAGACATTAGCCTTTTCACAGCAGAACAAGACTGTGGTGCTACAATGCAATAATACCATAAGTTACCTCTCAATTACATCATAGAAAAGTACAAAAGTAGAGAACCTTTTATACACACCTTGTGTATCGGAAATATGATGTTAGCCATGGGTAGACAAATACAGGCGCCCGATCATCATGACACCTGGACATTTTTACCTGGTGCTTAAATTATCTTTTAATTTGATTCATGGATGTATTAGCCCATATTAAAAAGAATATGCTGACTTCTTAATTATTTGTTTGTTTGGTCTACCTCTGTTACTAGTCCCTATTGTTATGAACCAATCAACACTTGAGGTGTGATATGGTCAGTATCACACTGGTCACCTTTACTTTCCTGGACATTTCCTGGCACACACTTCAGGTTTTGTGGACCCGGGCCCCAGCTCATTAAAACAATCTGCCTTGGTGCACATTTGAACCAATGACCACCAAGCCATCAAGCAAGGATGCTAGCCGCTGCTTGTGAACAAACATATTTTATTTTCAATGGTACCTTAAACCCTGGGTTAGAAGACAAAGGACTAAAGGACCTTAACCCTCTACAGGGCAGAAGTTTGTCCATTTGTTAGCTCTGACCAGGTGTCGTAGTAATCCTTTATTATAGTGTCGTCCCTGGAGTGAGGGGAATCAACACCCACAATTTTTTAACCCAATATTATTGTCCTAGAGAAACCACCAGAATCCGTCCACAAAACTCCTTCAATCTGTAGACACCTCTTTCTTACTCTCACTCACCCCTGGATCATGCCCCCTCTCATTCTTCCCCAACACAACATACTCAACAACTCTAACTTTAACAAATAAAAACAATTAATTTATTAAAACAAAGAGTATGTGTGTGAGAGGTCTGTGTGTAATGTGTAGAATGTGTGTCGAATATTCTAATGTGTATGTAGAATCAGACCAGTGAATCAGGAGCAAAGTCTGTTACATCACTGTGCTGAGCACACAACAGCACCATGTATTCCGGACAGTGAACCTCACCCAGAAGATGTTTCTCCATCCATGTGACGACTTTCTCCGATTACGCTCGAACAAACAGGATGCTGGTCATCAGTTAGACACTGTTCGATCTTGGTCTTCACTCTAACAAACACGGTGAAGTTACTCTGTTTAATAATGTTTGTTGAACAGAGAATCTATCAACTAACTGAAATGTCACTTGTGAAAATCTACTGTTCACAAGTCTCTGATTATAAGGTTTTCCCCCTCTTTAACAAACAACCTATTAATGTTTCTAGGTAGATATATATATATATATATATATATATATATATATATATATATATATATATATATATATATATATATATATATACTAGCTGACCCGGCCCGGCTTCGCCCAGGCCCTGGCGGGGATCTATCTATCTATCAGTCTGTCTGTCTGCTTGTTTGTCTGTCTGTCTGTCTTGCTGACCCGGCCCGGCTTCACCCAGTCCCTGGTGGGGAGCATCTCATTTAATTAATATAAGTAGTCATATAAGCTCTCCCGTTCCCGACTATCTGTCTGTCTGTCTGTCTGACCCGGCTTCACCCAGTCCCTGGTGGGGAGCATCTCATTTTATTCATATACGTAGTCATATAAGCTCTCCCGTTCCCGACTATCTGTTTGTCTGTCTGTCCCGGCCCGGCTTCACCCAGTCCCTGGTGGGGAGCATCTCATTTAATTCATATACGTAGTCATATAAGCTCTCCTGTTCCCGACTGTCTGTTTATCTGTCTGTCTGTCTGACCCGGCCCGGCTTCACCCAGTCCCTGGTGGGGAGCATGTCATTTAATTCATTCATATAAGTAGTCAAATAAGCTTCCGTTCCCGACTATCTGTCTATCTATCTGACCCGGCGTGGTTTCGCCCAGCTCCTGGCGCACAGTAACTTAAAAGAATGTCCTTCCACACACCATTCATTATTTTTAATGAAAACGGAACTGACATGACAGTTGATAAGTTTTGTAAGCAGAAAAAGATGGGTTAAAATGTTATGCATAATGCATTATTTTTATGCAAACTTTAAAAATATCTTAAAGATTATATCATTATTTAATATAACTCATATGCCTAAAAATAACTATAGACAAAGAGTTTAACAATAGTGCAGGTAAGTCCAACAATATGACTATAAAGTATATAGAAATGTTATTAAAAGTTATGCCCCTTGAAATAACTTTTCTAGAGTGAAGTCCCCCTGCTATATAGACATTATGTAATGAAAATGGAAAAGTAAATGTTATTAAATAAGTAGAAGATTTTACATTAAGAAATTATTATAGTCGGTTGCACAGGAATGAAAGGAAGACGTGTAGAAAATTTCATCTCAATTGGATGTACCGTTATCGAACGCATCCAAGACCCACAAACAAACATACACTCTGTTTTATAGATATACTAGCTGACAAGGCCCGGCTTCGCCCAGACTCTGGTGGGGAGCATCTCATTTAATTCATATAAGTAGTCATATAAGCTCCCGTTCCCGACTGTCTGTCTGTCTGTCTGTCTATCTATCTGTCTGTCTGTCTGTCTGTCTGTCTGACCCGGCCCAGCCCATGGTGGAGAGCATCTCATTTAAATCATATAAGTAGTCATATAAGATCCCGTTCCCGACTATATGTATGTCTGTCTGTCTTGGGTAAATGGAGGAGGGAGGAGGAAGAGGGAGGTGGAGGAGGGAGGAGGAGACAGGAGGAATAGGAGGGAGGAGGAGGGATTAGGAAGAGGAGGGAGGAGTAGGGTGGAGGAGGAGGAGGGAGGAGGAAGAGGGAGAAGGAGGGAGGAGGAGATCGCAGGAGGAGGAGGAGAGGGAGGAGGCGGAGGGAGCAGGAAGAGGGAGGAGGAGGAGGGAGGAGTAGAGAGCAGGAGGAGGGAGGAGGCGGAGGGAGGAAGAGGGAGAAGGAGGAGGGAGGAGAAGGAGGGAAGAGGATGAGAGGGAGGAGGAGGAAGAGGGAGGAGGAGGAATGTGAAGGGAGGAGGAGGGAGGAGGTAGAGGGAGGAGGAGGAGGAGGGAGGAGGATAGAGGAGGAGGAGGGATGTGGAGGAAGAGGGAGGAGGAGGAGAGAGGAGGAGGAGGGAGGAGGAGGAGGGAGGAGGAGAATGGAGGAGGAGGGATGAGGAGGAGGAGGGAGGAAGACGGATGAGGGGGAGGAGGGAGGAGGAGGAGAAGGGAGGAGGAGGAGGGAGCAGGAGGAGGAGGAGGAAGAGGGAGGAGGAGGGAGGAGGAAGAGAGAGGAGGGAGGAGGAAGAGAGAGGAGGGAGGAGGAAGAGAGAGGAGGGAGGAGGAGGGAGGAGGAGGAGTAGGGATGAATAGGAGGGAGGAGAAGGGAGGAGGAGGGATTAAGAGAAAGAGGGGGGAAAGGGGAGAAGGAGGAGGAGGGAGGAGGAGGAGGGAGGATGGTGAAGGAGGAGGAGGAGGAGGAGGGATTAGGAAGAGGAGGGAGGAGGAGAACGTAGGTGGGGGAGGATGAGGAGGGAGAGGGAGGAGGAGAGAGGAGGAGGGAGGAAGAGGGAGGAGGAGAGAAGAGGAGGAGGAGGAGGGAGAGGGAGGAGGAGAGAGTAGGCGGAGGGAGTAGGCGGAGGGAGGAGGCGGAGGGAGCAGGAAGAGGGAGAAGGAGGGAGGAGAAGGAGGAGGGAGGAGGAAGGAGGAGTAGAGAGTGGGAGGAGGGAGGAGGCGGAGGGAGGAAGAGGGAGAAGGGAGAAGGAGGGAGGAGGTAGTAGGATGATTGATTGCCATCCCACCAGGTTAATATGTTATCGCGGACCTCAGAGAGAAGTGTCTATGTAGAAGACCATTTCCTGGACGTACGTATTTTGGGAGGGGGAGGAGGGAGGAGGGAGGAGGAGGAAGAAGAAAAAAAAACTACGACAGTTGGCATCTCTGGAATGAAAGGAAGGCGTGTAGAAAATTTCATCTCAATCGGATGGGCCGTTCGCGAGCGCATAAAGGACATACGGACAGAGATACATAAATACATACAGAGATACGCACATCCTTTTTTATATATAAGATACTAGCTGACCCTGCCCGGCTTCGCCCAGACCCTGGTGGGGAGCATCTCATTTGATTCATATAAGTAGTCATATAAGTTCTCGTTCCCGTTTACCGACTATCTGTCTGTCTGACTTGTCTGTCTGTCTGTCTTCG
>OY992883.1:91894513-92065102 GCA_963921405.1 Cepaea hortensis | reverse complement strand
GAAACCCAGCAGATTGGGGGGCCCTACTGGAAGATTACCTTTTCACATTCCCCTCCCTCTCTCCCAACCATCCTCAATCTCTTTAATTATTATCCCACTACATTGTCCTCAACTCCCTGAGTAAAATGATATATCACACAAGCTAGTTAAAGCCATACAATAGGACACTAGTGCCGACGCTCCTATAATACTTTCTAGCACCGCACTTATAGAACATTCTATCACCGCACCTATAATACATTCTATCACTGCACAGTACTGTACTGTATTCCTAATCATACTCATTAATAGAATACCATATGCCTATTCCGGTTGATGATTGAGACTATGCAATCACAGACTGGATCTATGTCCGCCGATACATTATCAACACTTTGACACTATAGTCTCTTTCAATTAACACAACTCGGAATACTGCGCAGATCTTTAACACTTCAGAATTTTGGTCGACTCCTCCAACTTGTTTACCTCAACTGGTTTATATCGGGGCTTGAGTGGACGTCACCAAATTGTCTAGACGCAGAGGCGTCGAGAAGTTGTTTTTCTCTTTATTTTTCCCAACTCAATGTGAACATCTGACTGGTGTCTCTTTCATCTGGGAAATTGTCTCCTGTCTGTGATCTAGAGAACCTTCTCCACATCACAAGACTCCATCCGACGTCTGGCCAGACATTCCGTCTATCACCTCAAAGGCTGACTCCCGCCTTGTAGACGGATGGCGCCATTGTACGCGAACAACCCACATCATACAGAAATGCCGACCGTGTGCAGACAGTTTTTGCGACGTATTTTGTTCCTCAGTCCCCTGCTCATCGAAGGGTTGCCTGTTTTTGCAGACAAATGTCGGGTCTTGTTTGTCATCGATTGAAACTATCTATAAAATTAAGTTTTTCCGCGACACAGAGGGAGATTTTTTCAGGTTCAGTAAAATTTCGGGTTATGTTAGCAAAAAAATCACATATAAGTTGTTGGTCAACAGATTTCAGTCAAATAAAAAATTAAAATGAAGGAAAAAGTGTGCAGAATATTTTACTCATGTGAATGTTGCCGCTAATCCACACATGAACACAAATATTTACAAAATACAACATATTATTTGTGATTGTCAGTCATCTATACGGCAATTTACAAACACATTTTCAGAATTAGATCAAAGTGTGCATGTACACTGCCCACGCTGGTATCACTGATATCTAGCTGCAAATTCAGTTCATCTTCGTGCACTTAAATGTCACTTAAATTGAACCCAGTGAACTCTCCTATCACTTGAAGAAATCATCGACATCCATTTTGAAATACGAAGCTTAAAACCCCCAAAACTATAAAAAAAAAATCCGTTCAAATTCAAATTACACACTTGCAAATGGCGGCCACGTTGTCAAGCTATCCATGAAATTGGAAGTCTCGGAAAGCCGCAAGATCGCGTTTTTAAAATGCTCAGTATCACGGACGCTTTGCCCGTCTACGGTTAAGGGTTAAAAGTATCCTCACATTCCCGGGTAGAAAATAGACTAAACAAGTAGTAACAGTACCTCTAAATCCTAGTGCAATATAAGTAGATGAAGAAACGCTGTAAGATGCCTCTACCACTGAGGTAGATGAGACAAGACCTTAAGGTGTCTCTCAGGGTCCCAGGTCAGCCCAGCCTAAAATGGGTGCCAGGCTAAACCTTGGGAAGTAAAGGCATCTGGCATGGTACTCACCAACTATGCCACGAGAGCCGACTGGTCTGTAGAACTATGTGTCTGGCAATACATGCTGAATGCAGTTAAAAGCGTGTAAGTTGTACAAGGAAATGCTGTGAATGAAGTCTTGCTAACTGATTTAATATGATTGTGTACAGCTTTCAGTATGGATCAAGAGATCCCTGACTATGACATGGACAGTGAAGATGACTCGTGGTTGAATGAACAAAGCAAGAAGATGGGAGATCACCCCCAGCAAGTTGAGGAGATGATGGACAGGCTAGAAAAAGGCAGTGGACAGCAGGTTTGTCTCTTTGTTTGGTTTCTTGGTGATTAGTATTTGTGATTTCTTTTTTTTTTTTTTTTTTAAATTTCTCTCCGTTTAGTTTTTATTTTGCTCTATCTTTTGATGGTCTTTTATTTTTATTATTATCTCTGCTCTTTCATTCTGAGAATCCTTATTTCTGTCTGGTTTGCAAAATGATTAATAGTAATTTCTTGTTAATTCTGTTTTCATGAAATATTATCTTTCTGCACTTTTGTGGTTTCATTTTGTTTTGTCTTCCTGTATTTCCATATTATGTCTGTGTAATAATTCTCCTTTTCTTATGTTAAGTCTTTGCCTTGTTTCCTTTTTTATATTTACTTTTCTTTTTCTGTGTTTTTAAAACATTGTTTCTCTCTCTTTCCTTTTTTCTGGTTTCTCATCCTGCCTGACTTACTTTGCAGTTGTGAGTCCTATTTGTTTGTGATGTTTTCAGTTGGCATTGCTCTTATTGAGTTTGAGGAAATCCAGTTCCATTTCTGGTTGGTAATCTCCATCCCTGTACATCTTTATTGTTATCACCATCAGACATCCTGAAGCCATCAGAACAGTGAAGCACTAGCAAGCTGATAGATATTGATTGGTCTTATAAATAAAAGACAAGACAGATATTAACTCATAAAAAACAATGGTTTCCCAACCATGGTACTGGATTCTTATGTCTCTTTTGAGTTTTCATATATAGAAGTTTATAAAGTTAATTCCTATGATAGTTTTTGAGTATAATTTTTTTTCTTCAAAATTATATACGTGTAATGTATAGTTGTGCAGGAAACATTTAAAGGTTACAATCAATCAATCATGTGCCATGCCGGAAAGCGTGGGCGGTCATGACTCGCCATTTCACTCGATCACCAGTGTCGTGGATCAGCTCAGTGTTCCTGTCTCGTCCATGCCATGTGGCCAAGCATCCAGGTATTTTCCTCTCGGTCTTCCTCTTGGTCTGTTCCCTTCGATCTTGCCAGTTGTCACCAAGTTCTCCAATCCATTTATTCTCATAACACTGTCCAAAAAATTTTGACTGTCTACGTCCTAATTTCTCTAATCAGTTTACAATGTTCATTTGTCTCCTGTAGTACTTGGTCATTGGTTTTTCTGTCTGTGAAAAAGACTCAGGTTATGGTCGTCACTAGGAAGAAAGAAGTGCCACAATGAATATACAAGTAAATGGAAATATTCTTCAACAAGTGAATCAGTACAATTATCTTGGAACAGTCATAACATCTGACGGGAGATGCCTTGAAGAGATTAGAACAAGAATCGCCATGGCGGAAAGTAGCCTTTAGCCAGATGAAAAACATTCTGACCAATAAAAAGATGTCAATTGAAACGAGAAAAAGAGTGTTGAGGGGATACATAGAGAATGTTCTTTTGTATGGATGTGAAACTTGGACAATGAGCAGTCAAGCTGAAAAACATCTGATAGCTGCAGAAATGTGGTTTCTGAGGAAAAAGAAGAAGAAAGGGTACAACAGAAGATAAATGAAACATAAGTCCTTAAACCATAAAGTTAATAGTCACAGTTACTGGCCTCCCATTCTTTTTCTTTAGCTCTTTAAACCCCCCCCCCCCCCCCCCCCCACCCAATCCCTTGTCTCCTGTTGCCCTATGTCCTCATGGGGTATAGACAAAGGACTATTTCTAGTTATATAATCATCAGGTTTTCTCAATGTGTGTCCTGTCCAGCATCAGCACCTTTTCGTCGCCCCTTGGTTCACTGGTATTTGTCTAGTTCTCACCATTGGTCATTCTGACAAACCATTTTAGTGCTCCTATTCTGTACAGACCGGCTCCGTGGCTAAAAGCTTGCGAACGCGGTTTGTGAGCCGGGTACCCGGCGTTCGAAGCTCAGCTGTGACCGATTTGTGCAGCAGACCGTGTCGCGTTGTGTTATATAACGTGCTGGTATGGGAACCCGTCGTTCAGAAAGCAATGGCAAACTACTGAACGTAATACTTGCCTAGTACATCAACAGCAGCTGAAAAATGCTGGTGTTGACTGCAACGTCCCGTAAGGGATACGGGACCAACAAAAATTTTATTCTGTACAGGAACCAATTAATGTATGTTTGTAGTTTAGTTGTTTTTATCTTGTGGTTACTGGTGCAAAATAGTGGCTCTTTGGACTTTTCAGTGTTAATACACAGAATACACTAGACAGTAGGAAGAAAGCTGTTGTGACACCAGAGGGATGAAGCAACATCATGACTCGAAGAGAGGGAATGTGTTTGACATGTGACCAGCTGTACATCATTGTGTTATCTTTGCTTTGTTTCTATAGTTTTCATTCATTGTTTGTTTTCTTACCATGAAGGAATGAAATATTCTTCTGCTGCTGCCCTTTATCCCCCATTGTAGCATAGGCCTTCAACCAAGTCACTCCAATCTATCCTATCTTTTGCTATCTCATGCAGCTTCCCTCTTGCCCTCCCCTTATTATTGAATGAGTCGTATAGTACTTCATTTTCATTCATTGCAATTCTTTTATATAACCCTACAAAAAAAAGAGAAATGTGTGTTACATCTGAAATACTTTGTGTTAATTGCAATTTTTTTTTCCATTTGTTCACATAAGGTGGTGACTCTTCATGAAGCCAAGCTGTTGTTGAAAGAGGACGATGATCTGATTATAGCTGTGTATGATTACTGGTTGAACAAGCGACTGAAGATGGTGAGTAGCAGAGTTCTTTAAGACATACCCAGTCTCTAACTCAATACCATGCAGTGCTTTTACATCTTGTAGCAAGCCTTTTACTGAACATCCTCCTGTCATGGGCTCGTTGGAAGGATTCTTGATCCTTTGCCATTTCACCATCTCATGCATTTTCATGCCTAGTGTCTTTAATGTCTTCTTGGCTAAGCCATCTCTTCCTCCAAGACGCAAACCTTCCAATACTATCTTTCTAAACCTGTACACACACACGTACGCGCACACACACACTCACACACCTCCCTTCTCTCTCTCTCTCTCTCTCTCTCTCTCTCTCTCTCTCTCTCTCTCTCTCTCTCTCTCTCTCTCTCTCTCTCTCTCTCTCTCTCTCCTCTCTCTCTCTCTCTCTCCTCTCTCTGTGTGTGTGTGTGTGTGTGTGTGTGTGTGTGTTTGTTTAATATTCATATTTGATATTGGCAGCAACTGTTAAGAACTATTGGTCTGTAGTTAGAATCCAAGTTTTACATTGATAACTAAGATTTGATGTGAATGTACGGTTGATCTGTAATTACAGTTTTCATGTCTGCTTTAGATAATAAAGATTTAGTGATACTATTGATTTATGGTAAGCATCCATGTTTTACACAGATTAAAAAAAAATTGGGTGATACTATTGATGTATAGTTAGGGTCATGTTTCACATTGGTAATGATTGGGTAATGCTGTTGATGCATAGTTAGTGCTCATCTTCCACACTGATAACAAATAGTACAAATATATTGTTGATCATTTTGTCATAGAACCACCTATTATTTTTGATATGTTACAAATACTGTTTATAATTAATCATGTAGGTTAACTTAATTCTGTTCATGATATTTTAGTATACATCGTCTTTAGTAGTTTCTTTTTTTCTTAAAACACTATCTCAGCAAAGACCATTGATTGCAACAGTCAAAAGTGAGAAGAGAGATGGGACCACTACTAATAACCCATATGTTGCATTCCGAAGAAGGACTGAAAAGATGCAAACCAGAAAGGTAAATATACTGTTTGTTTATATGTGGTTGTTGTGTAAAGGCAGACAACACCAGAGGTGTGTGCATTTTATGTGAGTTAGTGTTTTTCAAACAGGTAGGAGAAAAAGGTTGCTGGCATAATTTTTGGTCACGTTATGAGAAGAAATAGATTGGAGAACTTGGTGACAACAGGCAAGATCGAAGGGAAGAGAACAAGGGGAAGGTGGAGAAGTAAATATCTGGATGGCTTGGCCACGTGGTATGGATGGAGACAAGAATACTGAGCTGATTCACGACTGGTGATCGAGTGAGATGGTGAAACATGACCGCTCACGCTTATCGACACGGCACATGATGGTGCTGGCATATTGTTGCAATAAGACAATCACACTTGTGGAGAGTTTTATTGAAATTTATTAATGAACTGTATAAAACTGCATTGTTTTACTATATGTATACCTCGGTGTTCATCCTGAAGAACATATTCCCAAAGATCTCCTATACGGAGAACTAGCCACTGGGAGGAGGCCACCCGGAAGACCCCAAATGCGATATAAGGATGTAAACAAGATATGAAAACCCTCGGCATAGATCAAGACACATGGGAAAGAGCTGCAGCAGATAGATGTTCCTGGAGAAGAGATGTACGAAACGGACCGGTGCTCTTTGAGCGCAATCTGATTTAACAAACTGGGGATAGGTGACACAGCGGGGCCTACCTCGTTTTACAGATGCGGAAACTATGACAGAGACTGTCAATCCCGCATTGGACTGTACAGTCACCAGCCGTGCTGGCAGGAATCTCCCCAGCGGCACAACTCTAGTCCTACAGGACTGAAAGAGGCCTACTACTAATATCCTGAAGAGGACATTTTGTTACAGCTGATGCATCCGATTTTGACACACCATTTATAAAGACCTGGTTGGCTTCTTTAAAACATGGTGTGGATGACATTTTTTAGTCAGGATAGTGACATACGCTCTGTGATTCACAGCTGCTGTTAAATAGTTGCAACATTCATGTGAGACCCTGTATATTTAATCCGTGCATTTGAATTCTTGGTTCCCCTTTCTCACACTTGAGTCTATAAGACTTTCCTGTAAGTGTGCTCTCTCTCTCTCTCTCTCTCTCTCTCTCTCTCTCTCTCTCTCTCTCTCTCTCTCTCTCTCTCTCTCTCTCTCTCTCTCTCTCTCTCTCTCTCTCTCTCTCTCTCTCTCTCTCTCTCTCTCTCTCTCTCTCTCTCTCTCTCTCAGAGAAAACAATTGACACTCGTTACATCTTTGTATTAAAGTTAGTTGCATGTCCTTGACAGGGCATCTCTATCAACCCCACATTCATTGGCTTTGTGACTTTTAGGCAATTTTGCGTTCAATAGTTTGCTATTGTTTTCTGTTCAGCTGACACCCATACCATTGTGAAAATCAACATCAGAGCTCTCAAATTGCCTGCAGCTGACTTCAAGCCTGGTACATCGGGATTGTGAAAGTGGGTTCACTGCTCCTAAGTGACGGGTGCCTACCCATCTTTGTGAACCCTTAGTCTTATTCCCTGAATTTTCTCATGTGTATTTTGTGTGTGTAATTTATGAAAGCATGAATAAGTACTTCTTGACATTCTTATTGTGTGAGGAAGGAAGCAGTAACATTCCAGGTGGACACCAGCAGTTCTAAGTCATGCCATTGTCTTGTTAATGTGAATGTAATATTATGATTCCATTGCTCTTATAGATCTCCATAGCATTCCAGTAGTCTCCCGCTTTTTATATTAGCATACTTTTTACTTCGTCATTGTACACCCTCTATGTATGTCACCTGTTGCACACTTTCAGAATCGCAAGAATGATGAGGTCTCTTACGAAAAAATGCTCAAACTGCGGCGGGACCTGCAGAAGACGCTGTGAGTATGAGTTTTAATGTCTCAGTTAAATTTGGCAATAGATTTTTGTGTGTTGAAAGAAAAGAGAGGAGCAGCTGACTAAATGTTTCGGATATTGGCCTATGACATTTAGGCACAGGTTTACAATCCCACTTGAGTCAAGATATTTATCTGCTGGAGTTTGACACATCTTCCTTGTCTGTATCTCTTAAATCCCAGTAGTTTTATTTTGAAAGGAGACCAGTAACCTGCGTCAGCAATCTGTGTTTTAGTGATGGTGGTGTGTTCATGCAGCATTACATTTTTATAAGAAATAATTCCATTTCTAGTTTTCATAAATACATTTAACATTTTAAAATTGGCAATACGTCATTTAAGATAATAGCTATCATGTATATTTTAAAATGGGAAATTTTAAAAAAAATTGTCTCTATGTCCCTAATAAAGCGGTGATAGCATAGTGCCTTTCCTACACAGTGGTTCAGATTTCAATCTCCAGTGATGGAGGGACTGTCCCCACTGGGCTAGTCAATCCAGCGTCATCTAATGGATACCAACCAGTTTACTGGAAAGAACAGATGACAAGGAAGGCTGTTGGTCACACCGCCTCCTGCCAAATCCTAGGATGATATCTGAGAGCACACAGGGATTGCCTTTACTTGTTTTATGACCATTAGTTGATGTTTTTCATGCTTTTGATATGTTTTTTATTGTTTTAAAACAATTTATACACAATTATTGTCACTTTAGCACGCTCCTGGAACTGCTGAAGCGAAGAGAAAAAAGTAAGAAAGAACTCCTACAGCTGACAATTGAAATTTTAGAAAAACGGTAAGTATTAATTTGAGATTTCAACATTCTTCCATTGTGTACCAGTAGTTGTACAGTATCAGTCTGTCCTTTTCTTTGGGATAAAAGGTCAAATGATGGAAACAAGGTTGTCTCAGGTAGATTGATAGCACATAAACGCCTTGTCATGGATAAATTACTTATTTTCAGCCGAGACATGGTCCACTGCTGAAGTCAAACTGGCAGGGCCTAGGAGTTGACCAGACTTGCAGTGAACCGGTTATCACAGTGGTTCTCAACCGGAGGGGAATTTTAGGGTTTCCAGGGGGGGGGGGGGGGGGAAATTAAGATTATTTCAAGATCGCATTAATACAAGAACCAGTTACTTGATATTGTTTTTCCCTCTAAATTTTACGGTTCTGTACTTCTCGCCCTAATGAAATTCGTTTTATAATGTAAGTAGACCCGCAAATCACGTTTTATGTAGATGTCTAGACTTGTTCTAGTATGTGTTATTAAATTAAGCTTCCATTTTTATGTATACCATGTAAGGGTGTGGGGGGAATTTATAGGGAGGAAATTCGAAAGGGGGGGAATGATGTTCTGAACATATGGTAAAGGGGGGCATGGGCCAAAAAAGGTTGAGAACCACTGGGTTATCACCAGTTCAGGGCTTGCTTTAATGACAATCACAGCAAGCTTAATTGCTGGTCAAAACAAACACAGTTCTGAGGAACTAATCACAGCTTTATTTGCAGAATGGTAGATATGGATGTTGACAAATACTGACACAGCAATTGGCACACATTGACAAGTCCGGACACTGACACAAATGCAGCACAGAGTAATCTACAAACAATCCCAGCCAGACACTCCGTGATAGGCAGCAGCAACAATGCTCAAACAACTGGTAGCCCCCTGTCGTGTTTTCTCTCTCTTCCTCATTTTAAGCTCACATATGCCATGGCTTGTATAACGATTGTGACTCGAGTTCTCCCCCGCAACGCTTGTTGCCATGAGACACTAGCATTTTACATGATTTTCACCTAACATGTGGCACGCTTCCCAACATCCGTGGCCTGGTGGTACATTCCTCCACATAACCATGTGGACACTGGCATACCTCCTGCAGTGGAAGATGAGGCATCTATCTCCTGTGAGACACCTTAGTTCAAGACTCGTTCCACCGTCAACAGAGGAAAAGACCGGCCACCTGTTCCTCCATGCATTGAGGCCTACAAAATGTAATGGTCCTGTCACTGCAGGTTAGAAGAGGGAGATATATAAAGAATTAACCACAGCTGATGTTGACATTTTAGTCAGAGATTACTTGATCAACTTTCCTCAAGGGTATGAGTAAGTAGTTCCACAGGCTTGTGCTTGCTATGGTGCTCTGTACAAGGTAGAGTAGAGGAGGAAAATTAAATCCTCTGGATATACACAAACTCTTTGATATCTCACACTGTCTTTTCAAATTCTCTTCTGTCTATGCCTATAGATGATCTTGGATACACTTGGTATCAGTACTCAAGTAAATATTACTGGAATATAGATCGTTAGACTTGTTTTAAGTGTTTTTGTATATGTTTTTTTTTTTAAAACTAAAATCTCATAAGTGGTTTCAAATGTGGTTGTATTTTAACATATGCTCAGAGACTTTGTTCGGAAATTTAGTCTTGCAATTTTTTTTTTAAACCGAGTTGGGGCGGGGTGCATTGATTCTCTGTCAGTATATATTCTCTCTTTTTCTCTGTCTCTATTTCTTCTCCTTCTCTCCTTACACCCCCCGCCCCCCTTTATTTTCCTATTGTGTTTTCGCCTAGCTGCCCCCTTTCTGTCACTCTCTCACCCCTCCCCTTCTTTCTATTGTCTCATCACACGCCCTCCTGTCACTGATCTCTTGCCATGCCAACATCCCTCACTGCTGTCTTTCATCTCTACACTTTTGTCTAGCATCCTGTCATTATCTCTCTTTCTCTCTCTCTCTCTCTCTCTCTCTCTCTCTCTCTCTCTCTCTCTCTCTCTCTCTCTCTCTCTCTCTCTCTCTCTCTCTCTCTCTCTCTCTCTCTCTTCTGCCACTCCTGTATCCATCTTTTCTGTCTCTGGGTATTTGATAGTCATAGAACTATACTACTGATTACTAATAGGAGATCAAATGATAATCTTCACACTGGAAATTGGCCATTCAAATGTGCCCAACCAACGAGCGCAAACAATGGAGCATGTCTTCAAAGACTTAACTCTATATAAGAAGAGCAAACAACTTCATGATGGGAGCAGGGCCGTCGCCAACACACCTGAGGAAGAAACTGGTCACACAGGAGCCAGAGACAAGCTGGCAGCGTTATTTAAGAGGACATCACAGTTTGGAAATGAACAAAGATGTTGGCAACAAAATGCATTATTACATTTTGGGGAAGAGAACTAGTCTGCAAGCATAACGATGGTCTGTTCATGACGACATACAGACAGATATGAAAAGGGGAGTTATTATAACAAAAACGTATTGTTTATAACTAATGATGTTTAGGATGATGAATGTTTGAGATATTGGTCTCACATCAAATTGCTAATTCAACCCCATTAAAGCAACAGTTATACATCCTCAAAAAACCTGCATGTTCTCAACAGACACCAACAGTGGCAGATAAACCACTGCCCTAAGTTTAGTTTTTGTGTGTGTAGATATACTAGTTGTAGGATTTTATTTACTGTGCTATCAGTTTATTTTTATACATTTCTCAGATTATTGTAAAGTTGACATTGTGTTTTTGGAAGTCTATAAGACTGAAGTTTTCCGCTAATTGCTGCTAAATATTCGATTGTTGTATACGTTGTCCATACTGTCACTGACACTTGTTAAGTTAGCCGAGCTTGCAGCTAGCTAGAGCATACACAGCATGTTGGGTTATGCAACTTTGCTCACTTCCTGCAGAAACGAAATGGACGATTTCACAGGCAGCGCCCTCGCAGAGGCAGAGGAAGAGCGAGAAAAACACCCGACGTTTGTTGCCCCGTTTGCCCTCAACAGTCGCGGGGAGTGGGTTCAGACGTCCAAGGGGGTAAGTTACGCCCTTAATTGGTTGGTTGCAACAATTTGGGTGTAACGCAGAAGATGTAATAATAGACAAGAAAAAAAATTGCAGTTTTATTTCATGTTTATTATAAAATTGAGTATGTTTATATTATAAACCATGATAGCACACTTGATAGTGCTCTAGGTTTCAGCATAGAGCATCGAGTTCCAGTTCCTGGACTTAAAAAAATGGACGCCATATATTGTTTTCTGCGAAGAGAGGAGACTGTCACTCCACTTCATAAATATCAAAAATGAGCATGCGTGAAGTCTTGGAATTTTACACCAATAGACAGTTATTTGTCATGTGATTACATTAAGTATTTTATAAGTACTTATGTGTATTATGTTTCTGCACTTTAAGGATCTTATGTTTTTCTTGTGCTTGCCAATTTGTCTGTTTCTCGAGATCTGTTTTCTGTGGGGGGAAAGAATAATCACGAAGTATGTTTTCTTCCCGCTTCTGTTAAATCCCTTACATTGTCTTGGGAGATGAATTTATCCTGGCTTCTTCCCTAGACACATTATTTTACAACAGTTGAGTCTAAAAATCTTTCACTGCTCTGTTACCTTGCCATTATACCTAGTCTGTCTTCCCATATAGTGATTTATACGAGACTATCTTTTCACGCTGTAATGTCATACATCAATTCTGTACCATGAGGCTGTACACCCCATGCTATACATATAAACCATACATACATTCTGTATTTTTCTGCTATACATCTCATCCTATACCAACAAACATATATTCCATACCATCATGTCATACGTACATTCCATGCTATAAATAACATTCCATGCAATACATACATCTCATCCTTTACCACCATACATCTCATCCTATATCAGCATACATCTCATCCTATACCATCTCATCCTGTACCACCATACATCTCATCATGTACCACCATACATCTCATCCTGTACCACCATACATCTCATCCTGTACCACCATACATCTCATCCTATACCACCATGTCTCATCCTATACCACCATATGTCTCATCCTATACCACCATATATCTCATCCTATACCATCATACATCTCATCCTATACCACCATACATCTCATCCTATACCACCATACATCTCATCCTATACCACCATACATCTCATCCTATACCACCATACATGCATGTCATATGTACAATCCATGCCATCTTACCATACTTACATTCCAAGCCATAGATACATAACATTGTGCAATGTGTCATATATACATTCCATACCATACATAACATTCCGTTCACTGTGCCAAATGTACGTACCATGCCGTACATAACTTTCCATCCAGTGGTGTTATACCCATGCCAGGACATACTTATATTCCACGCTGGGTTTCCCCCACGTTGTCACACAATCTCTTGTCTCAGTCTTCCTTATGCTCTGCTGCCGTCATTTCAGTTGTAATATACTTGTATAATTGGTCATTTTGGGGAGATTCTTGTTGGGTGCCCAAACCATAGTGCAAACTGGGAATGTTTACAAACCAGCATACAGACAACAAAGGCCAACTTAGCAGTGGAAGAAAACAACCAAAGGCACACATGGATGACTACTGACATTATGAACAAAATGATACAAAGAGAGACAACTAAGAACACTTCAGGATACACATTAGTAGACAAATACTTAATATGTGTAGAGCTGCTTTAAAAAAAACAATGAATCCAGCAAAATGTGAGATAAATAAAGCAGCTATAGAGATCCTTGCAGCCAATCTTCATTGTGAAGATGACACCTTATTGATGATAATGTCCCCTATGCATGAGGTCATTTGCTCTTTTATTTTCCGGATTTTATTATTTTGAATTGTATCTCTTGTGAACTCGGCTGTTTTTCTTAAGACCTCACTTCCCATGTTGTATTTCTTCATTCTTGATCTTTTGGTTGAGGTCCATTTTTCACATATGAGTTGGCATGCAGAACCAGATCTTTAAAGTAAATGACATTTGTCCATGCCCTGAGACGTGTTGGTTATATGGTGCTAATGCCATATTTGTATAGACCAATTGGCACTCAGTGGCCCTGGATCAGTGTCGTGTTAGCTGACTTTACTCCCCAGATTATTTTCTGGTACTCAATCTAGACTCAACTTGACTCATCTTAAGTCAACTTGTGAGAACAGATACATTTAAACAAATCTCTGCCACGATAGGGATTCAAACACCTGGCCTCTGGGTGGACAGGCAAGCATGCTAACCACTGCACTACTACAACTGCTTTGGCACGCATTTACTTACTGTTCATCAGTTGTCTTACTGTATCTGTTGACATGTTTTGATGTTGTAATAAGAGGGGACAGCTAAGTCACTGAATTTGCTTTCTGTATTCTTGTTTATACCTATCTTGCCATACTCCATGAACACACTTCCTAGGTATTTGATGGCATGCAATGATTTGCTTCTTGAATTTGTTATGTAATGGCTTGGGAGTTCTGCCTATTTTGATTACTTCTATTTTTACAGTGTTTATTTTCGTGTGGTATCTTACATCTAAATTCCTTGGACAGCCAAAATGAGTAATCTGAACATTTTGAGGAAGGCCTAGTCGCAAAGACAATTTATCACAAACATCAGAAAGAGGCAGTCATAATTTTTTGGCCACACTGTGAGAAGACACAAACTTGAACATGTGACAACCAGAAAGATTTGTGGAAAGGACATAAAGGAAGACAGCAAGAGATATTTTGAGTCTTGTTTTATGGCAAGGGAGGGAGTCAACACATCCATGTCATCAGAAACTGCAATTTGAGAAGCATTTATGTGTTACTGGAGGGATTCATTAGGACGTATAATACTTTCTTCATCAAAGACATATTCATTTAGTGTAGGTTTTTCTGGATTTGCCTTGGATGTTTTTCTATCCACGTATATAATAAATGATAGTTGGGATGGCACACTTTCTTGTCACGCAGCAATGGTAACTTGAAATCTGTATGTTGGTCCTTCTGATGTTCTTACCGAGCTTTGACTGTTTTTATATGTTGCGATTATCAAGAAGTTTGGTTTTGGGTACCATAATCTTCAAGGATTTTCTACAGTTTATTTCTTTCTATCTGATCAAATGTCTTCTTTTTATCTACAGAAACAATGTTCTGTTCATTTGTATTCAGTGATTTGCTCACTGATTTGATGAATTGCAAACTGGGCATCTATACCTCTCCCTTTTCTAAGATCACATTGTTTAATCCAACAGTCGTACTCTGCTTTACTAAATGGTTGAGAGGAGACGTGCCACAATAATATTCACAATTTCTTTTGTTTTCTTATCTCTTGTAGATTGGATAGCTGTTTGCCAGTGTCTTCAAGTGTCTGTTTGTTCATGCTGCATTGAAAATTCTGGACAGCCATTGTACTCCCATCTCTCCACAAGTCTGCATTGCTTGTGTTACACTATTTATGCCTGGTGCTTTATTTTGATGGCTTCTCATGATGACTTTGTTAACTCCGTTGTAACAATTTATGATTCGTTTGAGATAAATTTTGTTGGGTTTATATACAATTGTTGATGGGTCATAGCATGCCTCTTAATCTCATTCTTCCATTGCTTTTGTAAAAATCTGTTGACGTTTCTTTGCATAATGTAGTAGTGTATTCACCACACGTAAGAAGTCCTGTGGAGACGCAGATGCAAACACACATGCAGACAAACTGCAAGTCTGTGACACGAGTTGATTTTGAAGAAATTCTTGTGGTTTAGTTTTAGTATTGTTTGTTGTACATACCAGAAAGGATATTATAATTGTGATATGTATATGACCTCCCACAGAAACACAGCAGGAAGCTATATAGGCAAATGAAATAGCGTTTTTCCCTCCCTCTTCTTAATGGTTGAACAACAAGGCATTTAGTGGTCAACAAAGTACCAACACTTTACTTTTATCCATCTTCTTCTTTCTGCGATCTTTTGCTCTGTGATTATTCTGGCATGAGTCACAAACAGGGTGGTTTGCTTGAGGTCTTCACCTGTCTACCCCAGTCAGATTTCCTCCTTCATGCTCATATCCAGTCTTTGTAGATTATTCCTTCTGCCGCTGTCATAGCTAGTGACATTTTGCCACCCAGCTGCCTGATTCCATTTTGCTTGTTCTATGACCAACTGTTGAGGTGATTACAATTCTATTTTATTTTCATCTCAACCTGTATTACCGTACAGAGTGATTCTTAACCTACCTCTGTCTTAATTTTTTTCACTATCTGGAGAAGTGCCCATCTGCTTGTGACATCAAACAACCACTTTTATAAGAATGACATACTGCTGCCAAAGGTCAGCTTAGCAACATTTGGATAAAATCAAGCTGTGTGTAGGTTTTTCAACTTCCTGTTGTTTGTTATCTTTATTGTACAGGTGTTTGTACTGTATTATAATTGGTTTGATTATATCTATACCATTAGAGTATTCTGATTTCTTCTTACAGGAGGAGATCACTCCAGTGCGAAAGAAGCGGCAGTATCGCAAGAGAAAGCAGTCACAGCAGAACCAGATCTTACCTCATGCCATCTTGCAGCACTTACAGCAGCAGCAACATTCTGTCGATGATGTGGACATTGTTGATAGTTCCGATGAAGATATTTTATCTCCTGTGAGTTGCCTATACTGTTGGCAAACTTTTTTCTTTCTTTATTGCGCCTCCTCTACCATAAGCAATTTTTTGCATGTTCTTTACAGGATGTTGCCATCAAACCCTGGGTGATTTTCTAGGTAATTTTACTTTCAGTAGTTTACCATTGCATTCTGAATGAGAAGTTTAGAGTGTATAATATCTCTTGTCTTAGGGGCAGAGGAAGATCTTGTGTTCTTGTAAATCACACACAAACTGTCTTTATTTGTTCACTGTTTCAATCAATCAATCATGTGCCATGCCGGAAATCGATGGCGCTCATGACTCGCCATTCCACTCGATCACCAGTGTCGTGGATCAGCTCAGTGTTCCTGTCTCGTCCATGCCATGTGGCCAAACCATCCAGGTATTTTCCTCTCGGTCTTCCTCTTGGTCTGTTCCCCTCAATCTTGCCAGTTGTTCACTGTTTATGTACATTCTATTCTTCCCTTGGGTATAGAGGATCTTGTATATCTGACATGCTTACACACAAACTGTCTCGATTTGTTCAGCTGTCTATGTCACTTCTGTCCTATCCTTAGGTTCAGATGTGATAAAAGCGTGCTGTCTTTTATTTTTAGCATCAGTGCAAACTTGCCTTCATTTGCCTGGTTTTTTACTCGACCATGGCAGGGATTGTAGGAGAATTTATTATAATTACATTCAGCTGAACCTTGCATATATTTAGTGTTATACAGTATTGCATTTCGGGTTAGAATATTTGATGGCAGTCAGAAGAAACTGGAATGTTTGTCAACACCATACCAAAACAGCAATGATAATTGTTAATCTGTGTGTTACTGAGACCTGTAAGAGAAGCAAAGAAAGTAACCCTGTAATTATCATACGTGTCATAAGTGGCCACTATGGGGGGTTGATGTGGGACTGGCTTCCTCATCTCATAGAAAACTAACTGCAACACCCAACCAGTCGTGGGCAAGTCTACAAAGTTCTGGACATGGATTGGTTGAGGACGTCTGGTCCATCAGGAGATAAAGGGCAACAGACAAAGATAAAGCAGAGCAGAAATTTCAGCATTTGTTGCCAGAGTAGAAAGTTGACTAAATGTTGAAGAAAACACAATAGCTGATTATATGTCTTATGGATTTTATTTGTGCTTCTTCAGGGTAAAAAGTTGAATGTGTGTTGAAAAAGAAGGCACTGGAGTTTTTGTTGACAAAGAAAACTGGAATTTGTTGAAAGAGGGCATTGGAATGTTTATTGAAAGACAAAGAAAATGAAATATCTGTTGAAAGAGGGCATAGGAATGTTTGTAGAAAGACAAAGAAAAGGAAATATTTGTTGAAATACATTAAATATTTGTTGAAAGACCAAGAGAACAGTAGAGTATTTGTAGAAAGACAAAGAGGACAATGGAATATTTCTTGAAAGACAACCAAAACACTGAAATATTTGTTGGAAGAAAAAAAAAACCTAGTGGTTTATATGGCTAGCTTAAATAGTATGTCCATGATCCACTGACAGTGTCTTGCTGATTCATTGACAACCATGTCTCTTCTGCAACCCGCACTCACTCAGGTTATTTTTCTATTTGCGAGCTTGTTTCTTTCATGCCATGATAACAGATTGTATTTGTTCTTGCTGCTTCCTGTGGCTTTTTTAATTTTGTGTTCCTTAATCTCATTACTTGTTAGTTACAATATTGTACATGTCAAAATATTTTGAAAATAGATGGTGATACTGATCTTTGATTCTGTATTTGTTTTTCTATCTTCACCCAGGCTTTATCACAGTCTGATCATGAAGATGAGAATGATCCAGATGGCATGTTTGCCTTCAAGAGGAGGAGAAACTGCCACTATCATCAGGTGAGTACATTTGTTTGTTTTTGCAGCCTATTTCCTAAGACCTTCCATGTTACAAGGGGGCCTCAAATCAAAACCTTAAAAGTGTGATAGAAATTACAGTAACCATGCCATTGTCTTGAAACTGTCAATATTGTTGGTAAAGATGTCAAGAGTGCCAAGCACATGACATCTCAGTGCAAACGAACACGGTGACATCATAAGAACAGTGGCCGCCCAACTTTTGACATGCAGCGTTTTGTCGTCCATTTTTTGGTCGGTGAAGGGGTGAAACTTATAAAAATTAATCGGCAAATGAAGGTCCAATATGATATGATGCATGCCTGTCAGTCCAGCAAGTGTATGGATGGGGTAAGAGTTTCAAATCTTTTCAGTCCGATGAAGCGGTACAGCACTTGGTACATAAGTAGTTACACATGTGATCAAGATAATTTTTTTCTACAGGAATCCAAGCACTTTATCGCCGCTGAAGGACTTGCATTGAACGCAGTAGCAAAAATTATACATTTATTTTACTTTTTCAGAATATATTCACTAACACAAAACAAACAAACAAAAACATTGAAGGTTTTCATTTGAAGCCCCCTCAGATTCTTCTTCTTCTTCTTTCGTTCGCTTGAAATATGTGTATAACTGCAATGCTGTCTCTTGTATGAATTGAACTGTCTTTTTCAGTTCACACAGCGGTCCATAGAGTTTATCTTCCACTGTCGTCTCTCTAGACCAGAAGGTTTGCCTAGATATGTTATATTTTGGGCAGTCTTGGAGTATGTGCTCCGCTGTCTGCGACGCCAATCCACATGTGCACATGGCTGTTTCACCAATCTTGAATTTTGTATACATGTGGTTGCGTAATCTATTGTGCCCTGTTCTGAGGCGCAGAATAATAACTTGTTCTGGTCTATCCATAAAGTGGTAGGCATCTTGAACAGGTTTTGGTGGCTTTCTGACTGATTTGATCATTCTTTTCTTTTGGTGGTATGTAATGGGCACATCAGGCTGTTCTTCTTTGGCTCCTTCCTTAGCCAATTGATCAGCTCTGTCGTTTCCGGGTACTCCACAGTGGGATGGTATCCACTGTATGGTGACCTTATGCTGACTGCTAAGTTCAGAAAGTAGTGTCCTTAGTACTGGCAATTTCCCAGACAGGAGCGCCTCGAGTACTGATTTTGCATCTGTCAATAGCACCACAGGTTGTGTACCATTGTTGGTATTTAGTAATTTCTCTGTTGCTATCTTGATTGCCTCAATTTCAGCATCGTAGTTATGGCAGTACTTTCCTGTCGGTACTCTAGCTGTGTCCCTGGTATTATTTGGGTATTCTATGTACACTCCCTCTCCTCCATTTCGAACAGCATCTTGTGCTGACCCATCTGTGTAGACTCGGATCCAGAGGTCCTGTGGGTATTTTTCATCAAGGAAGCTGAGAGTGGCTGTTCTGCGCTGCACACTGTTCTGATCTTCCTTGTCAAATATTCCTCTCATTTTTGTCTGGATTTATAATGGTTGTCATGTCCTTTCTGCTTTAGGCCAGAATTCACACAGCTTCCCTTCAGCTTTGGATCAGAACTCATGCAATCAATTTGGAAGAGATCACTTCTTTTATATTCATTACCTTTGTAATGTCCTTTCAGTTTTGGCCCAGAACTTAGGTATAAAGCTTTCAGTACTTGTGATGTTTTAACATTTTGCTGACCAGCAATCCGGAGCATTATTGTCTCCCATTACCAAGGGTGTTTGCGGATTTTAAAAAAAATTACTGGTTTTTTAATTAAATTCATTACAAATTTAAAAACGAACGTAGGGTTTTGAAATTTTGAGAGCACCATTATGGATGGTTGTTACACATGAAAAAATATGTTTTATGCAAATTTGTCATATGATCATGGAGGCCATCTTGAATTTGTTTGGCTATTTATAGAAAATTTAGAAGATGTTTTATAACCATAATCTTTTTATAGTTTTTAGTGAATTTGTTCAATGTCAGAGCTATAAAATGTTAGGGACATGGTTGGCAATGAATAAAATAAGCTAAATAGGAGCACTTATTTAACAATTGACAAAATATTAAGTTATTAACTAACCACAAAAAATGAATAAAGCGAAAAAAAAATTTAAAATTTCTACAGAGTATTGTGGTTATTTCCTCAGTGTGTTGTGTTAGTGACATTTGTGAATGCTTATCTCTAGTTGAAGTCTGAGCTACTTCCTTCATTCTGAGCTGTTTCCTTCATTCTGATCTGTTTCCTTCATTAACTGGGGTTGAAGTTGTAGCTGTAGACCTGCAAGAGTCATTGTCTGGAACATTAATAATCCTCAACCATGTGGTATAGCTTGAAACATGGTGTCAGGTGTATTGCAATCTAGGCAGTACATGCAAGTTTGGCTTCTTTTACCTGCAGCCTTACACTCTCTACAGTCTGGTTTGTACCTTGGCTTTTCATATTTTTCAATACAATGGCGCTCAGTAAGTCGTGATGTGGCTTGTGGTCTTGAAGGTGTTACGCTGCGCTGAAGAATAGCAGGTCCAATAAGAGCAAGACTGACATCCCTCCTAAACCTCTTTGCAGTGATCTTATTTGTAGAGTTGGCAGTGTTGTAACTTATATGCCCATTGACCAGAGCAGTTTCAACTAAATAATTATATAATGGCAGATACCATTTATAGGATTTATGTAGGTAAGGGTAGCTTGCACTCAGTTGGCCGAAGTGATCGGCACCGCCCGTACTTTTGTTGTATATTTCTGCAAGTACTGGCTTGTTTATTATTCTGCCCTCAGGAATTCCCCTTTTCCTGTCTTGTCCATTACTTCATTGGAGTGAACAGTAGATATAAGGTTAACTCTCTTTCCTGTGTACTGAGAGAGGTGATTTTCACCATACCTGTTGACTTCACACATGATCAGATCTATGGCAGTGTCAGGGAAAAAATCTTGAAAAAATCAATGGGCATAAACCCAGTTGTGTCTGACGTGACACCCTGTTGTTCTTTGTTTGGAGGAAGGTTGTCAAGCTCAATAAGTTCCTTTTGAAGAGCCTTTCTCCATTTCTAAACAGAATTTTCAGCTGTAGAAATGTTCTGGTCTCTTGTGCCACGCCCACTTCTTTCTTCAGAGGTACCTTCATCGCTTCCATCATCAACTTCGACATCGTTTTCGCTGCTTTCAGTCACACTATCATTAACTTCTGCATCTCTACTTAGCCAGGAATCATTGCTTTCAGTTCCAAATTCGCTGGCAGAGTCAGAATCCTCTATATTACAAGCCTGGTTTTTGTCATCAGACATGATGAAAATGCTGACTATTCACCTGCAGCACAAATTAACAAAATTTCACTAAAAACACACTTGTTATGACTCTCAACAATTTCAACCATGGGCACAGCCATATTGGAATAAGGGAAACAACTGGATAAAGCCTGATTCAGTGGCTATTGGTAAGGCCGTCTGTTTGAAACCCGCATGTCGCTAATTTGACGATCGTAGAAGTTGGTCACCAAGGCCTATAGCCGGAAATTCATGATCGTCGAAGTTGGTCAGCAAAGTGTTAAAACTGGTAATTTTACATAATAATTATGTTCCTTTGTTCCAGAGTAAGTTATTTTGTGTCATTGACCCTCAATTTTCATGCTTGTAATTCAGTTGTATGTTAACATATCTATCGCTTCAGATTATGTGTTTATTCTTTGTTGTATGATAAATGTTTATTCTTTCTTTCCTTACTTCTGGGTATATGCATCAGTTGCCTCAAAATTGTATTTGATTTATTTGCAGCCAATGCAATCTGGCATAGGAAACTGGCCATGGTACGGATCAAAAGATGGTGGAAAAGCTGACCGGAAGTTCCGTTTTTCACTCACGTCCTTGCCAACAGGCTGTGTGGGCTATGCACGTAGAAGATTTGGCAGGGGAGGAAGGTGAGTACACTCACTTGGCAATCTAACCACAAGTGCCGTCAAGACGTCCATTAAGTCACCCTTGCTGTTATTAGCACAAGTGTAGTAATGTAGCTATTCTGTTCATTGCCTCTTTAGACAAAGTCTTTTTCCGCAACTGAACTAATGAATTGATTCTTGCAGAATGACGACAGCAGCTAGTTCATTAACTTTTACATGCACCCCTTGTCTGGTTGTGTTGAATTTGGGAGAGTAACGAACAACCCCCCCCCCCCCCCCCCCCCCCCCGTCGTCTGTGTGTTCCCAGGACCCTTATAAGAAGCAAAGAATGCTGACAAAATAAATTATCATGCTTGTCATAAGAGGCTGATGAGGAGCATTGTTATGGGACTAACTTCTCTATTTCATAGCAAACAACTACATAATCCAGTTATAACCGGGTATACACACAAGCTTGGCGTGAGTTGGTTTGAGGGCATATTATTTGTTGGCAGATGAAAAGCAGAAATTAAAGTGTATCATCTTGAATGTATGTGCTTGCCAAAGATTCCAATGATGTAATAATCTTCTTTTTCGATTGCATTAAATTAATTGTCTATGTCAGCAACATTGTCTCTCGTATAAACTTGACTGTCTTTTTTAGTTCTCTCAGTGGTCATAATGCTGTCTCTCCGGCTGTTTCTTGATTGTCCTATTGCTTCATACAAATTTGCATCCCTGTCAGGTGTTGTATGGTAGGCGGAGGTACATAAAACTTAACATAATTCAGGAGTCAGCCCCGTGTTTATTAAGAGCCAGCATATGTTGTTTTGCAAATACAGGCTATGAAAACCATTGAATAATCAGATGCCAAGTAAAATAAAATTTCAAAGCGACTGGAGCTGTGAATTTTTCTACCCCTGATGACAGGTGTCTGTCTATGGGTGATTATTAAAGAATAATACTATATTATATTCTTTGGTCAGTGTCATATGACCATGTGTTTATCTTTGAAAACATAAGTAGCAGTCCTTTTCCAACTAGTCATCACCTTGCAGTTTTCTCCCTTGAAACCAGTGATTCTAACTGGTGATGCTCAAGGTCAATAGCAGATTGAAAGTGGAAGTTTTGATAAAGTAGCTGTGCTGGTACAATTTTATTATTATATTTGAACAAGGGTTTCTTAGAGTTTTGAAGATGTCTTCTATATACTATATATAGTGAAGATGACTACTCTACTCTATATGCTTTAATGTGTGTGCACAAGGCAGTGAAAGGTGGCCTTGAAGCATTTCATTTATTGTGTCCTCATTTCCGTTTGAGTAGAGTAAGTTTTAATCAAGCATTACGCCAAGGCTTTTTAAAAAAAAAAACTTTATTACACCAAGGTAGTTGACATGATAGCGAAGTTGATAGTGAACTCCAGCGGTAATGCAATGAGCATGGCCAGGCATGGGTTTGATGCTTGCTCATCTCTTGTCAAAGTGAGAGAAAGATTGGTCACCTATTTCTATTTACTCTCATGCTGCAGAATGTGATGGTGCTATCAATCGCAGACCATGTTTTCAGTCCATAGCTGAGTATATTTGTCTTAGGCTTTACTTGTAACTATACTATTTCTTCCTCTAAACTAATTTTAATTAGTGATGCAATTGTTTGTGAGAGAGAGAGGGAGAGAGATGTTTGAAGCCTGGAATGCATCATGTATAGGTTATGTTTGAACAAAATTATCTTTGATGGCGCAGGCACATGGTCTCTAGCTTCTTTCATCACCGCATGGTGTATACCGTGTGTCAGTCGATATTATTGTGGATTCTTGTGCTGCTCTATTGTCTTCTCTTGACAGTCCAGTGATGTTATTAAGGTATCCGTCCCAGGAACCCATAGAGTGTGTTTGTAATTGTTGGAGACAGCTGCTTTAACTTTTCTCTAGCATTTGAAAGTACAGGGTGATTGGAGAGAAGGGTTGGTTGTTTCATAAGGGCCAGAACGTCTGCACCAGTTGCAAGGTGGAGGGTTAATGTGGTTTAGGTGGCTCTGCACCAGGTGTGTGTAGAAGGGTTAATATGGTTTAGATGGCTCTGCACCAGGTGCATGTAGGAGCGTTAATGTGGTTTAGATGACTCTGTACCAGGTGTGTCCTGGTGATTAATGTGTTTAGATAGCTCTGCAAGTTGATTTGTGCTATTTCGATGTTTGTGGAATCTAGCCACTTTAGTAACATTTTCTAAATTGCTTTTTAATTATATAACCTGCATAGTTTGATATCTCTTGATAAAACAAATCCAACGGTAAGTCTGTAGGTCATTTCTAAGCCGAGATATTAATGTTTGTGTGTCAGTTTATCATTTAATATAAACAAATAGAAAAAAATGATTTTGTCCCTTTCATAAAGTGTGACCTACCTACACACTCACACCACTGTTGGTTACACTGACGCCAAGGGAGATTAACACTGTCGCTGTCTCACTCAAAGACAGACAACTACTGCCAGTTTATATATATATACACACATGCACACACAGATATATACATCTCCATGTCATGATGTTAGACCGTGTGTGTTGCTGCACATGCTGCTGTCACCGCAAAGCGGAGATTCATTTTAACCAGAGAATTAGCCATACAAAGTTATCCAAAAATAATTGATCCCGACTATGTAGAGTCATGAAAAATTACACATAAATACTAGAATGGATGTTGAATGCAATCATGCATTCATTGGCATGCAAATCGCTGTGAATATTCCATAACAATATTAAATAATCATCGCTGGAGTGTCACGAAGGAAGCAGCTATTTCCCGCCATTGAAATATCACATCAGAGCATGCAATCGTCATCATTTTAGTTTGGGATGACTCTCCCGACTTTAATAGTTGAAAATGACACAATTTACATAAAAATTGATGCTACATCTAATAATAATACTAGAACAGACAAAGACTTCTACATAAAACGTGATTTGCGGGTCTACTTACGTCTGGAAAAAGTCACTCTGTATCTCTGTGTAGAAAACAAATTTCAGAAACACGAGATGTACGCATGTGAAACGAGGAGGGAAACACTATATAATGTAAGCTTTTCTGTTTAAATGCGATCTTGAAATAATAACAGAATTTAGCATCACGGGTACTCTAAATATCCTTAAATCGGAGACACAAAAACAAGAAACCAAAAGTTACAGCAAAAAAATCTCCGGTAAAAATTTGGCAAACCTAAAACGTAGTGCCTAGTTGAATCTAGCGTACTCTGTTCAAACCTGGAAAATAAGCTTGGTTAAAAATGTCTACTAAGGCCATTGATGGTGCCATTTATTTGGGACATTTCGGTTTTTAAAAATATGGCTTTCATATTGATGTGTGAAGTATTTAAAACCTCTAATTTATTATATTCTAATTTCCATTTCAATAGGGTGATCTTTGACAGAGCGAGCACTCCTTGGGATGATGTGTTGGAACGACTTGACTTCGGCTCCAGTTACCACCAGTCCAGTATTTACTCAGACTACATTGTCTATGTCAGGGATAACAGAATGTAAGTAGGTGGCCATAGCAGCTCTCTCTCTCTCTCTCTCTCTCTCTCTCTCTCTCTCTCTCTCTCTCTCTCTCTCTCTCTCTCTCTCTCTCTCTCCACACACACACACACTCTCACCCACCCACCCTCTATGTCTCTCTCTCTGTCTCTCCCCCCCACACACACACACTCTCACCCACCCTCTCTCTCTCCCCCCCCCCCCCCCCCACACACACACTCTCACCCACCCACCCTCTCTGTCTGTCTGTCTCTCTCTCTCTCTCTCTCTCTCTCTCTCTCTCTCTCTCTCTCTCTCTCTCTGCTCTCTGCTTGCCCTTTCCCTCTTCACATACCACAAACCCCCCATCCCCTGTCTATCTTCCACTCCCTCTCTTTCTGTCTGCCTATATCACTGTCCTTCTTTACCATTTTGCTGCGGTGGGACTGCCTGTTCATCTTTCTTATATTAGTCATCAGATGTTTAAAATGTATTATTATTACACAACATAAGATAACCAATAATATTGTCAGACAAATTAGATTTGATCATGCAGTAACAAATTACATATTCTCAACATACGTAGTATAATAACAGACTAAACGTTAATCATCTCTGCAGCAGAGAAACATGTATTTTCAACATATGTAGTATAACAACATCAGTGAACAATATATTCTCAGCGTGCGCAGTATTATTACTCAAGACTTTATACGGGTCATCTCTGCAGTTATGAGACATCCCAGCGTGTTTATTGTACACATTTCTATTGCCTCCATCTTGCTGCTCCACAGTGGTGTTGAAAGAACGGTGATGGAGAAGTCATTATTCCTGGAAGAACAGGCGGGCGTCGACTAGCATGGAGATGGACACGGGACACGGCAGACACATTTGACTTGAAAATGTATGAGGTAGGGGTACGGGCAAAGGACCGGGAGTCTGTTTAACAGGTTGTGACGAGACTGATGTTCAGCACGGGACCCACTACAAGGTTGTGAAATCATGCTGCAGAGTCATGGAAGGATAGTGGTTCAGGCCTCAGTAAAGCAGGGGGTGGTTTCTCACTGCTGGTGTTTTGGTAGATTGACCCAGCCTCACGTGGATATTACAGATTTGTGTGGATTGGAAAGGCAAGGGGGAAAAGGGGAGCTGGCCACTCTTTCTTGTGATGCTTTAACCTAGTATTTGTGAAGACATGATAGTTTAGTTCATGGCCTTGTAGCAGAGAAGTATCTGCCGTGGTGTTTGTTACTTTGCTTTTTTATCATTTGAACGATGAGGACACGTGCTGTATATTACAGTTTGTCTGGCATACTTCGCTGTATATGATCAGGTGCCCTTTACAGAAATAGGTCCACTGAAATTAAAGTAACATAATACATCCTTTTATCTGAAATATAAAACACTATCACACATTTCACTGTCTTGTGTTACCACAGTAGTTTTACAGAGACCATAATTTCTTTATCATTGATGGTGGTGTTAATATTTAAGATAACCCAATTTTTATTATTTCCAGACATCACTATCGACCAAAATCGCCCCCTCCAAAAGATTCTTCCCCGTCTGCTGGTTCTAGTAATGGGACTAGAGGAGGAACTGGTGAAGGGGGCATGTCTGGGAGACAGTTGTCTGAATTTGACATGGAGAGTTTTCAGACACACCAGGAGCAGCTGCTGGAGATGCAACGAGAGCAGCAGCAAAGACTGTTCACGGAAGACGATCATGACACTGCTGTGGTGCTAAATCTTGAGCCCATGCTCCGCCAGGGTGATCCCAGGTCTCATTTTACGTTAGATTCAGCCAGCGCGGAGTTTGCTGTCCGGGCTCTGGTTGAGTCGCCGGATTTAGGCGCGTTGTCATCGCTGGAAGGGAGCGCAGCCGGCAGCACCAGCACGACCTCATCATCCTCCGCAGGCAGCAGGGTGGGTTTACAGCAGCTGAGTTTTTCATTAGTGAACAAAGCCGTGGACTCGACCAGCACAAGTGGGGCAAACGGCAAAACAATTGCCAGCTCTGTTTCATCCCTGAAAAACTCCCAGACTGACAGTTCGTTGGTAACAAAACTGCCCATCATTGCCAACTCGGTAATGACTTCATCTTTGTCGTCCGTCTCATTACTTCATAAATCACCAGGGGTGCCCTCATTGCCACAAATAACATTATCGCAGTCGGTGGTGTCGTTAGCTTCACTGTTACCGTCGTCGCTGCCACTGTCATCCACTGCCACCATCCTGCTGTCAAAAACCAACGGTCCTTTAACATCATCCACACATGGTAGGTGGTTCCATTGTTATTTGTTGAATCTAAACACAGGTTATTGTGTCTACTTGTTGCGTTGGTTTATATGTTTGTTGAATCTGAACACGTTATTGTGTCTACTTGTTAACGTTTGTATATATGTTTGCTAAATCTGAACACAAGTTATTATGTCTACTTGTTAACATTGGCACATATGTTTGTTAAATCTGAACACAAGTTATTATGTCTACTTGTTAACATTGGCACATATGTTTGTTAAATCTGAACACAAGTTATTATGTCTACTTGTTAATGTTGGTTTATGTTTCTTGAAACTGAACACAGGTGATTGTGTCTACTTGTCAATGTTGGTTTATATGTTTGTTGAATCTGAACACAAGTTATTGCGTCTACTTGTTAACGTGTATATATATCTGAACAAACACATGTTATTGTCTACTTGTTAACGTTGGTGTATATGTTTGTTGAATCTGAGCACAGGTTCTTGTGTTAATTGTTCACTTGTTATTTTTGTTCATGTCTACTTGTTACATTTGTTGTTTTATATTTTTAGTTATATTTATATATATATATTATTTGTTCAATATTAACATAGGTTCTTGCGTTAATAGTTTAGTTATAGTTTAGTTTAGTCGTTGGATCAACATCACGGCACACGGTTTAACCCATAAGTGCTCCGTTTCCTCCTAACTCAAACCTGAGTTTGGAGAAGCTCAGCTCAATGCACGATCTCCGTTGCATCGGCGAGGATCCTGAAAAGCATTTCAGCATTTCTTGCGTTAATAATGTCTACTAGTTATATTTGTATGAGCCGTGCTCGAGTGAAACCCATCCCAATCTATTTACTTAGATAAATGAAAGGTATATTAGCAGGTGTGGCAGAATTAAAGAAACTGTTCATCTGTTGTACTGACACAGAGGTAAGCGGTTCAACCCCTACACCGGACAGTTGGACTAAAATGTTGACCTTCCGTCCTTGATTCGTGACGTAAATTACAAGTACCTTTGAAGTTGGAGTGGATTCGCCTGATGGCGAGGGACACTGTTAATAGGGAAAATTAATCCACACACAAAGCTCAGGCCAGCACTACTATAAGTAGTGTGTATGGACTATGCTTGAGTTAAAAGCGAGCGAGCAAAAAAAAAAGCAACTGTTGGACAGCAAGCTTGCATCTGTAGTCACCGTCACAGGCATTCAGACACGTATCCCATTGTTTAGGGAGACGCAGGAGTTAGTTATTCGAGGTTCCAGTTTCGCGGCAACTGGTCATCCCCATTATGCGCCGCTCCTGTGCCAGTGAATATCATACAAAATGCTCATCACTGCCCAGTGTGAAAAGTGGAACAGACAGGAGTCCGGCAATCTAACAGCCCGCATAGGTACATTGTGCATAATGCTGCCGTCAGAATGCCAACACAAAGGTCCTCCATGAAAAATACAGTTCATCGTCGATGGAATCTGCAGTTACTAGAAAGACTTCATTGACCCAGGTTTTATCCCACATGGCTCATTAACACGTGTGGTCACCACGGTCAGGATGTCAGCATTGGCGGAATTGTTAACTCTTTAGAGCTTTTTATAAGGGTCTAAACAAAGGAAAGTCATGTGACGGCAGGTCTGGGCTGTAGGTTGGCTGTGGCAGAACTTCCCACATTTTCCTTGCTTTTAATGCTTCCTGCAGTGTTTGCAGCATTGTAATGCAACAGAATTGTACTGCACAGAAACATGTCAGGTCACTTATTCTTGATGGCTTTATAGAATCTTGTCTAGTTTGTCTTTGTTATAGAAGGTGCATGTTTTCACCTAACATTTGCTTTGTTCTCTCTCTCTCTCTCTCTCTCTCTCTCTCTCTCTCTCTCTCTCTCTCTCTCTCTCTCTCTCTCTCTCTCTTCCCCCCCCCCCTCTATTAATGACCTCTTCATGTCACATTTGTATAGTTTGACCTATTAACTACAGTAATCTGACAGCGGCAAACTTCGAAACTTCGTGCAGTTATATAAATAATTAAAAATGAGTAGTCTATCTCCCTTTTCAAACAGGCACTTGTTATGGAAAGTACTGGCAGACAGCATAATATAGACCACGCCACAAATTACGTGCTGGTTGGTCTATAATATGGGACTAGCACCAAATACCCTATAAGCCTTAACTCTGTAACGGGCAAGAAGAATTTTGAGGTGCGGTAAAATGTTGGGTTACGTTAGTAAAAATATCACATATAAGTTGTTAGTCAACAGATTTTAGTCAAACAGCAAAAGGAAGGGAAAAGCATGCAGAATATTTTCCTCACATGAATGAGCCGCTAATCCACACATGAACACAAATATTTACAAAATACAACATATTGTTTGTGATTGTCAGTCATCTGTACTGCAATTTACAAACACATGTTCCGAACCATAATCACTTTCTTTAAAGTCCGACTTACGACTGCTAAAGCAAAGTAACGCTGATCACTGATATCTAGCTCCGATTAATAGTCAATTTCGTGCCTTTCAATGTCACTTAAATTGGACCCCGCGAAATCTCCGCTTGCACTTGAAGAATTGTCGAAATCCATTTTGAAATACAAAGTGTAAAACCCATAAAAATTATTTAAAAATCCGTTCAAATTCAAAGTACATGCTTGCAAATGGCGGCCACGTTGTCAAGCTATTGGCGAAATCGAAACTAGACAATCGGAAGTCTCGGAAAGCCGAAAGATCGCGTTTTTACAATGCATAATAGTCACTGGCGCTTTCAAACGGTTTGCCCGTTCGGGGGTAGAAACGTTCTCGGACGCTTTGCCCGCTAAAGGGTTAAGATGTGAAAAATGGTCCTTTGTAGGTCAGCATGGCCAAATGAATAAGAACGCTTGTTCTTAAACATCTGGTGTGCTGATGCCGAGGTAAGGGGTTCAGCTCCTACATCGGACAGTTGGACCAAAATGTTGACCTAAGTCCTCGACTTGGGGACGTTAATTACAAGTACCTCTGAAGTCAGAGTGGGTTCACCTGATGGCGAGGGTCACTTTTAATTGTTAAAGCTAATCCACACACAAAATTCAGTCCAGCACTACTAGAAGTAGTGTGTATTGACTATGCTTGAGTGTGTTGTTCCTTGTGATAACTGGCCATGTAATTTACCGGTGTTTGTTATTTCTTGTGCAGTCAAACCCAGTGGGCTTTCAACATCCCCAGCAGCGAGTGTCCTTCAGCTCAACTTTCCTGCAAGTTCAGCATCGTTGCTCACTACACTCCATACATCAGCATTGTCATCATCCTCGTCTAGTCCAGCACTCATCACCGTCTCATCATCTTCACCATCCCCTGTTGCAGTGACACCAACAACTACCTCTGCCACAACAACAGCAGCAGCAGCAGCGGCGGCAGCTCTACAGTTGCAGCGGTCACTGAACAGCAAGCTGACCCCAGTTAATTCATCAGGAAACTTGTACAAGTTGCCGGTTTCTTCAACGCCCAGCTCAAACTTTGATATCCTCAGGTATGTTTGTTACTTCCTCCTTTAAGCTCATATACATTTTTTTTGGTAATCTGCTCTTTTCTTTCACACTCTTCTATATTTGCCTCTCAGTATTTCTTCCTGTGCCTCCTTTTCTCCCTCAATATGTCTCACTGCATCTACATCTCTCTCTCTCTCTCTCTCTCTCTCTCTCTCTCTCTCTCTCTCTCTCTCTCTCTCTCTCTCTCTCTCTCTCTCTCTCTCTCTCTCTCTCTCTCTCTCTCTCTGTGTCTCTATGTGGGTGGGTGAGTGTGTGCAGGTTAGGAGATGGTGGGGGATGTTTGTAGGTGCGGGCTCGGGATCTGTGAGTGGGCTGGGGGAGATGGGAGATTATGTGGGTGAGTGCGGAATTTGTGTGTGGGTAGGTGTGGAATATGTGAGTTGACGGGGAGACATGTGTGTGGCTGAGGAATGTGTGTTTGGCTTGGTGGTTGGAGGTGTGTGGGTGGAGGAGGATATTGGGTGAGTGATTGTTGGTGGGAAATGGGACGGGTAGAGGATATGTGAGTGGGGGGGGGGGGAGATGTGTGTAGGTGGGGGATGTGTGGGTTATTGAATGTATGTGTGCTTGGGGTGTGGATGGATGGGATGTGTGGTGGGTGAGAGGTGTGTGTGGGTGGGGAAGTTGGAGTGAATGGGGGATGTGTGGGTGGGTGGTGGATGTGTCTCATAACATAGTAATATGCATTGTTTATGTTTACAAAATTCATGTGACAATGTTTTTTTCCTATGCACTGTTGATGAAAGAAAGATGAATGATTGGAAGGGCCGAATGTAAGACGGGCCTGCGTGCCCAATTTGTTACCCTTTGAAAATAAAGTCTGTTCGTTCGTTCTCTCTCTCTCTCTCTCTCTCTTTTTCTCCCCCCCCCCCCCCTCTCTCCCCCACCCACCCCTCCCTCCACTTTTCTTTCATATCTTTACTGTCCCTCGCTAATTTTCCACCTTTGTCTCCCTGTCTCTGTCTTTCTCATCTCATCCATCTTCTGCTCTCTCTCTCTCTCTTCTCTCTCTCTCTCTCTCTCTCTGTGTGCTTCTGTTTTTCTGTACATATGTATGTGTCTGTACCGGCTCCGTGGCCGAGGGGTTAGCAGCTTTCTCCGCTAACTCCGAATACTCTCGTCACGTGACGCGACGAGAATTAGCAGTGGTTCGAATCGTAAAAGTGACTTATGGGAGTATGGAGCCGGTCGCTCAGAAAGTCGTGGCGTGCTGATGAGCATAATCTAGCCTAGGAATCAACATACAGCTGAAAGATGCTGGTGTTGACCTCAATATCCTGAAACAGGATGGAAACGCGGGGAAAAAAAAAAATGTATGTGTCTGTGGCCTTATTTATGTCTTTGTCTCTGTCAATAGCTCATTTTCTCTACCACTATGTTAACTCTGTATATCACTCTGTCTATCTCTATGTCTCTCTCTCTCTTCTTGTATCACTTTGTCTTTATTTCTCTCTTTGCCACTTGATTTCTTACTTTTCTCTGTCTCCCTCTGTTTTTGTTTATATGTCTGTCAGTCGTGTCTGTGAGTCTGACAGTAGATACATTTATTCTCAGTATTCTTGTTCCAGTGTACTGTCATGTCTAGTTTCACATTCTTTCCATAATTGATTTGTTCTAGCATTGCCACAACATTATTTGAGCCTGTGTTTGTTTTACCAGGCCCAACCACGATGAGATTCTCTTCAACAAAGACACAGGAATCCCCATGGATGTGACATGACAGAGGTCTGTGGCGTCTGCACGGCGCTGACTTGTTCCTCTAAAACTTGTTGATAGCATTGCCACCACGCACTTCCTTGGTGAGAAAGCCACCCTGGCTGTTCAATTGAGTGCCTCCTTTCCATCAGTTCAGATTGTAGCACCTCCACCGCAGCCACGTCAAACAAGAAGCTGCACCAGGCTGTATATTCATGGAAGTCTACGAGGAATTCTCACTCAAAAGATTAAGCATTAGGCAATCAATGTTGGTTGAAAAATGTGACTGGTTTATGATGCTGGTTTTCATTTTATATGCATTTTCCAAGCACATATGGGCGGTATCAATCATAGTAATGTAATTAGTGTCTGCGTCAGTAAACACACGGAATCCTTTTGTCCTGCTTAACACTTGGCAGTTTCGTCTAGTGGTTATACCTTTCCTGACCATTATCATGATGAGGAGTTACTGGAAGATTCATTGTTTGTGTTTTGTAGGAAGACTTGTCTCTAGTGTTGTTGTGTGCTGACTTTGTGTATATTTAAACCTGTCATTGTCATGTTGTCTTTCTTTAGATTCCTTGTGATTTTCATTCTGCTTGACTTATATTCAGAAAAATCCCTACCCTTTGTGTTTCTTATTTTGTATGTAATGAAGACATTCTGTACCAAAGAAAACAACATACACTGGACAGTGACTGACTAGACACATTACTTTATTTATTTGTGACTAAAGAACACAAACGTACATTAGCAATGACTCACCATTTCATTCTCCTTGATTTCTGTGGTCAAGAACAAACTGTATGCCTGAATTCTCTGTATTGTTTCTGTACAATGAAATCAAGATGTAATAGATCATTGACACGTGGTGGCAACAGATGCAGGACATCTGGCTGACGATGGAGGGACAGTTTGCGCGGGCCAAGCTCTTCACAGGACAAGCCGCTCTGCTTGAGGTGAAAACCCTGAGCAATGACTGTTTACAAAACACTTCTCACCATGAGAATCAATGAACACATTTTATTTTCAAAGGATTAAGAATTGGGTTGCAGGCCTGTCTAAAATTCAACCCGTCTTATCTCTCATATTTCGTATATCATTCTCACATCTCTTATGAGGTTGATGCTACACAATACCACATGGTTCATGAGTTGGGCTGTATGGTATAGAACTCTCCCGGAGACACATTTAGGTCACACTGACCAAGCTGATCAACATTTGTGGGGGTCTCTGTTCTAGTGTTCAGGCCAACTGCCTAGTGCACTGAAGGTGGTGGGTGTTTTCGGACTGTTGTTCAGACTATCAGTGCCATTTTTCTGGGAAACCCCTGAGGGTCATCACTGGAGCTATGAAGTTTGTGCTTTGTGCGGTGATGCCAGTCCTCTCACTGTTAACCTGATACAGTATTTGCTGGATGAATGTGCTGATGCTGCTTCTGTTGTCATTGGTAGTCAGTAATCGTTCTCACAACTGTATATTTTCAGTGCTTGAGTCAGTTTCCTGTGTTCAGTTTGCTACCTCCGAATTCATGGGGGAAATGACCTTATTTCTTCATCATGTAGCAGGTCTGTTGCATAAGGAAAGCTATGTCAGTCCAGTGCACTCAACGTACTAGCCCATGTGTGTACTATGCTTGAGTTTAAAGCAAGCGAATGAGAGAGAGAGAGAGAAGGTCCTTAGCAGAATGTTGCTCTTATCCTGGCATGCTCAGTAGCCTCTCAATCTCTTGCCGTTTTTCCCACCTCATGTCCAAAGTGTCTGCCATGTCCTGTGTTTATCCTGGCGCTGATCCACGCCTGTCTCTTGTTCCAGGAACCATGCCTTTCGTCACTGTCCAAGCCACTGTAAAGTTTAATATGGCCATAGTATTTCAGTTTCCCCGATGTGTTACTGTCTGTCAGCCAGCTGTCTTCCTTGTTCAGGTCTTGTATAAGATCAGTATTTTGTCTTCTTCTTGGTCCCCAAGAGGGGTGTTTTCCCTATTGCTTGCATCAGTGCTGCTGACCCAGCCTCGTATTTCAATAGGTAGCTGGGGTTTCTCAAAGGACAAGTATGGTGAGGATGTGAGCTGGTCACTGGGCCTCATAAATTCATGGGCTAGTATGTGCAAAGCTCTGTATGTTCACGTCCATCTGGCAGTGGTGTCTGATACTAAGGTGGCAGTGGTTGTTGCTCAGTTGGTGGTAGTTGCGTTGTTGGCAGTGGTGTGATGTAGTTCGGTGGTATTTGTGGTTAGCAGTGGTTGGTGGCCGGTGTGCATCGTTGGTGATGGTTGCTGGTTTTTGAGTGGCGGTTACTTGATTGATGGTGATTGTTGGCATTGGTTGTTACATGGTGGAAGTTGTTACATGAATGTAGTTGCTACATGATAGTATTGTTATAGTTGGTAGTTTTTACATGGTTGTAGTTGTTACAAGTTGCGGTTGTATGGTGTAAGTGTATCTTATGATTTTATTGAGTTATTCCTCATCTTCACTAGGGTGTAGACCTTAGTCTGTCTTCATCTACCCCAATATGTACTTATCTACCACAGGGTATAGCGATATCTTGTGGTCTTGTTTAGATCTTCATCTATTCCAGGGTGCTCTTTTTTTTCTTTCTTCAACCCTTAGAGTTGGAGATTGCTGACAATTAGTTTTCCTTCCATACAACTACACACACCAGTTTTGCAAGATCAAAGCCATTTAAATATTTTGTGTGTTATTGAACACTGGACTATAGGTAAATGGGTGGTACTGCTGTTACATATGGAGGCACCCTTCTGCTCTCAGAGATAGGCATTTGTAGACTGTCCTTACATTCTTGAAGCTGCCCTTGAGAGGAATGTGCCACACTTAGTGCATCTCAGAGGTCACTGTGTTTGACTTATGGCATGCTTGTGTGCAAGGTTTTCCTTCCTCTAGACAACAAAATCAATCAATCAATCAATCATGTGCCATGCCGGAAAGCGTGGGCGGTTATGTCTCGCCATTTCACTCGATCACCAGTGTCGTGGATCAGCTCAGTGTTCCTGTCTCGTCCATGCCATGTGGCCAAGCCATCCAGGTATTTTCCTCTCGGTCTCCCTCTTGGTCTGTTCCCTTCGATCTTGCCAGTTGTCACTAAGTTCTCCAATCCATTTCTTCTCATAACATGTCCAAAAAATTTTGACTGTCTACGTCTAATTTCTCTAATCAGTTTACGTAGACAACTGAAGACAACAAAAGGGCAGTTATTATTTCCTGTTTTACCAGGGCAGCCAACCATGTGGCCTACTCTTTGTGATTTCTGTCATGGGATTTGTAACTTACACACAGGACACCTTGTTTTCTTTGTGATTTCTGTATGGGATTTGTAACTTGCACACAGGACACCTTGTTTTCTATGGGATTTGTAGCTTGCACACAGGACACCATGATTTCTTTGTGATTTCTCTCATGGGATTTGTAACTTACACACAGGACACCTTGTTTTCCGTCCATGATCCCAGAAGGCCAAGTATCCGATTTCTCCACCCAAGGGTTGATGGGAACGTGTGTTATTCTGAAATACCAGTGGTTCGTGGACAAAATTCCCTGCCTTGTGCCTATACCAAAAACCTGTACGTCGTAGCCTGAAGCGGGCCCACAACATCTCTGCAACACCTACCCCTCATTTGTGAAGCTGATTTGTTTCTTTACCGATTGTGTGTGTGTTTTTTTATTTTACCGCAGAAACATTCCTTATGTTGCAAATGCAACCTGTCTGTGTGGGGTTGCAGTGTCATTCTTCAAATAAAGGTATAGGGTTTTAAATGTCTGGTTGTTATGGTGAGGAGGAATTGTCATTAATTAATCAACTAGAAAGTTTTCTGTTTCAAGCTATCGCCAAAATTACCCAGCTGTAAGACTAGGTCTCAGGGCTACCTGCAGAACATAAAACCTGTTGACACACTTTCAGTTTGACTGAAGTTCACCCGATTGGTTGTGTGAAACTGCGAACACGGGACAAACCTGGTTTCTTACGTCGTATCCAGTTTGAGATGGTCAATTGTGGGTGACTTGTATTCTGTGTGTTTGTAGTTGGTGGAACATCGTAACACATTGCCTTCAGCAGGTGGCATCTTGACATCTTGCGTGTATATGGGTACAACATTTTGTGTTGTCTGGTGTCGAAGTCATTCCTGCAGAGGTTTTAATTTGGTTACAAATGTTTGCTCTAACGAAACTCTGAAACACATGTATGCTTTATTTTTTGGGTCTGCACCACATATCTACTATTTTTCTTGTCTCTCTGAGTGCTTGTGCTTCCCTGTATTTCTGTTCATATTAGTGTGGAAAGATGGCAGTTGACCTGAGACATTCATTTTTACATTGCTTCTTTCTCTTTCACAGCTTTCTCTTGATTTCTGTTAATCTGAATGTAGACAGTTGTCAATTGACTTCAGACATTCATTTTTTTTTTTTAAGTTAATGTTTATCCTCTCACAGTTTAACAGTCAACTGGAGACATTCATTGTTTACATCAATATTTAATCTCCCACAGCCTTCTCTTGACTTCTGTTTACGTGGCTAGAAATTTGGCAGTCAACTGGAGACATTCATTGTTTATTCTCTCACAGCTTCTTTATTTCTGTGTAAGTGAATGTAGACAGTTGACTTGAGACATTGATTTTTTTACATTAATATTTCCATCTTTCTTCAAGCCTATTGTAAATTTCTACTTATTCAGCGTGTCTTTGGTGTTTTTCAGACACAGATATTGTCCCGCAAATGACATATATTCTAACGTTCTTATACATTGTGTCTGATGTGTGTAGTTTCACTTACCTTAAAACTTGATGTTGAGATGAATACCATGTATTTGCTGTCAAGATGCAGGGAAAAGGAGGGTGTGTTATAAATAATTAATCTTGAAAGCAAACTAATTAACAAAAGTAACAAAGTAACAACGTTACAAATGCTTGCTATAGATGCTTGTGTAATCCATTCCATATATCCTGCTCACTGTAGCGGTTATGTATCCCCTTGTGGTGCCTCATGCTATAGTGCTGTTCTTTGCTAATTGCATTCTTTGAAATCTAATTGGACAGCAGGCAGGTCACATGTGTGTGTTCCTGCTTGTGTCTTAGAATATGTGCTGCGTGTTTCCTTGTTGATTGAGCAGGTACAGAGAGATTGTGGAGTTTATGATGGGTTCAGAGCTAACAGTGTATGATGTGTTGGGAGCTAGCAGTTAAGTTTCTGTATGATGTTGTTTCGAGCTCTCAGTTAAGGTTGTGTGTATGACAGGTTGAGAGCTAGTGGTTATAGCATACATGTATGTACGAGGGCGAGTCAATAAGTAAGTCACACGGTTCTGTGGGATGGCAGGTAAATGTAGTTGGTGTTTTCTATAGGTGTCATTAGGTGACAGCAACATCGAGCTTTATATTCCTGGTCGTCAGGTGGCGCTAGGTGACTCATGCGCAGCACAATAACTGAATCGCGACTGTACTTACGGAGTGTACAATCAAAGAGCAACGTGCTGTTGTGCATATTTTGTTAGCAAAAGGACTGTCTGCAAAGGACATTCATAAGGAAATGCTTCCTGTTTATGCTGACAAATGTTTGTCCTGTAAAGCGGTGCATAGCTGGGTAGAAAATTTTTCTCAAGGGCGCTCTAAAATTGTTGATGAAATCCGATCTAGTTGTCCTGTTGAGATTGCAACAGAAGCATCTGCAGTGGGTGGAGGAGATGATTAGAGATGACAGGCGAGTAACGATAGACTAGCATCTGCAATAGGGTGCTCACATGGTTCAGCATAATGCATGATCGATTGAAATTTAAGAAAGTGCTCAGGGTGGGTAATCACAGACAATGCCAGACCACATACGGCTCGATTAACTCAGGAGAAAATTAACCAACTAAGGTGGGAAGTTCTGGACCATCCACCTTAAGCCCTGACTTAGCTCCTAGCGATTTCCACCTTTTTGGTCCACTGAAACCCACCTTAGCGGGAAACATTTCGCAAATAGTGCAGAAGTTGAATGTGAAGTGAAAACGTGGTTTAGAAAACAGCACGCAGTTCTATGCAGCCGGTTTGGGAGGACTGATAAAACGATGGGATAAGTGCATAATGTTGGTGGAAATTATGTTGAGAAATAAAGGGACAGCGTACGTATAAAAATAAACTCGTTTCAAGTTATCAAATTGAATTATTTTTGCACAGACATTTGTGACGTGCGTATTGACTTCCCCTTGTATGTAAGGTTCAATGCTATTGATTATGTGTGGATGCGTGAGTTTGGGAGTTTGTGGCCATGTATGGTAGGTTGGGAGAGTGAATGTCCCTTGGGGGTTTTGTTGTGATCTCATAACATTGCATCTGTAAATAATTAATCATTGTGACATGATCATGAGCATTACGACTACAGACAAATTGCTGGTTGTGCACACAGGTCTGCTGGGTCTGTGCATATGTTGTATGTAAGTTTGTAAATATCAAGTCTGCAGAAACAGGATTGTACTTGCTCCCAGAATGCACTTCTGACAGCCAGCGACCAATCCAGTGCTTGAAGGTGTAGCAGATTTGTGTATATGGTGTTGTTCCGCCACTGGGAACAGAATAGATACATGTGTGGATTGTGTACGTTGATACCAGGTTAGTGGTCAGAGAAAAACAAGTGCTCAACTCTGCAACATTGCTCACTCTGGACGATGTTTGGATGTTGAACATTTGTTGGACAGAACTGTTGTATGTATGAGCTTGTTGGCTGTCTGGTGATAGACGGTGCGTGTTGCTGTGTTCAGTGCTAGTCTAGATTATGTTCACTACTAGATGTTGTATATTCAGTGCTAGATTATGTTGATTCTGAGAATTATGTACTTGAGCATGTAACAGTAATCTCTTAGCTCATATTCCCCTTATGATGATAGTTCTGTGTATTTAGAATTCTGTAGTTGATCGTGTAACAGTGATCTTTTGGCACATATTTCCCTTATGATGATAGTTCTCTGTATTGAGAATTCTGTAGTTGAGCGTGTGATCTCTTGGCACATATTTCCCTTATGATGATAGTTCTCTGTATTGGCCCAACCTTTTCAGGAAATAGATATCTCAGATTTAGTAGCTTGGCAAAGGAGCTGAACACCCCATCCTAACACATGACCTGACGTTTGGTCACCCCACATCCATACCGCAGTGTTTTGTCCAGGGATTCTATATACACTCAGTTGGTGGTTGGTTCTTAGGTATTGATTGGCTTACATAGTGTATGAAAGAGGCAGGCATTAGAGGGCAAACTATAGAAACTGAAAATTGTAGGCAAGCCTGATTAACTCCTGGCTGTCATGTGCGGTTAGCATCCATTGTGTTATGCGCAGTTATTGTTAACTATTTAACCTACTCTACAACCAGCACACAGTCAGCCCAGCATACGTTCATTGGTTACACTACTTTTGACATCACAGTGTTTTCTGACAATCATGAGATGGGAGTATCTCATCAGCAACCTATGATTTGCCTGGTGTAGTAGCATGAGTTAACCAACTGTCTTGCCTTCATTTTGTTAGGACGGGAGATTGCAGACCCTGTTGTAGATATTAGATATGATAGGTTGTTGCTGCAGCTTTGGGTTGGTGGTATACTGTGTTTGTGGTAAAGTTGATTTCTGCAGATACTAAAAGGCATGTACCCATTCTGTAATGTTGCTGTAACCAGCTGGTTTATAATGTGCAGAATGGTTAGACAAGAGAGTACTCATGTGCTGTGTGCTTCAGTTAGGGGATTGACCTCTAGCTAGTACATGGTAACAGGTGACCTAAAATAGAAACCGTCTCAATGAGGCAGTCTCAAGTGGTTTTAGGTATACGCATGTTTGGTCTCCTCCTGCACAACACATCCTGGCAATTGAAAACCTGCTTCATGGTGTGATGACATTTGAGGGACTGGTGGGTAGTATACTGATTTCACTGGCACAGTGTGGGGTTTAATCCCGCTGTCTTCTATCCTGCAGTTTGCAAGTGGAAAACCAAGCCTCATAGAATGTGTACTAGTTTTGTGAGTGTTATACCATAATTCTGTGATCTAGATACAAAGTTTGATCCCTTCACACGTTGTGGCAGTGTCTGGTTTGGGTTTTTTTTTTTTTTTTTTTAAATATATAGTAGAATATTTAAAATGTTTTCAGTTTAGAATATGTGTATATGTTCTCAGTACACTATAAATGAGGACTTTGCCCATCTGTATGTTTATTGTGTGCACAGTTCTTCTCCCTTCATGTGTGTGTGTATAAACTGTGCTTTTTATTGACAATAGAAGGCTATAGTTGTTGGTGAGTGTGGTAGTTTGTGTGTATGTGCGTGTGTCAAGATAAACAATGTGCAAACATTACAAGTTCACTGTGATAGACCAAAAAAAATAAAAAAATAAAACGGGTGTTATGTGCATTCTTTCACAAAATTAAAATTTAAGAAAACATGATTGGATTGTGTTCCTTTTTTTCCCCTTGTCTATGTGTGTGAAAGGTGGCTAATCTCACATAGCTGGTCTTATGTGATGCTATGGCTTGGTGAGCTAGGGTAGGAAGGTGAGTACTTAGGACAAACAAAACCAGATTTTTTTAAACAAGGGGGTCAGCGAAAGGGTTAGTACATGCATTATGTGTACCAATTATATTTTTTGCATATCCTATTTACAGGACATTGCAGTCAACACCAGCATTTCTCAGCTGCTGTTGTCTGTTCTACGTTGCAGTAGCTTGCCATTACTTTCTGAACGGCCGGCTCAAATACCTTTCCATAAGAAACCAATGTCATGCAATCTGCTGCCGAATCTTGCGCAGCTGTGTTTCATATGTGGGTATACAGGATTGCGAACAGTGTCCATAGCCCCTTTGCCAGGGAGTCCGGCAAGTGATATTTACTGAGTCTAATAACAGCGGTGCCGTGGCCTAATAGTCGATGTGGTGCTCCTGGTAAAGTGAAGGCACAACTAAGGGAGGTACTAATTTGTATACCAGTGATATTTATCAAGTCTAATAATAGCGCGACCATGGCTCAACAGTCGATAATGTACTCCTGGTAAAGTGAAGGCACAAGTACAGGGGATACTAATATATACCAGTGATATTTACCTATAGTCTAATAATAGTGCAACCAAGGCCCAACAGTTGATGATATATTTCTGGTAAAGGAAGGTAATTGCAGTGCACTTAACCGATCTCACAGCTCCTGTCTGAATGACAGATTTCTATGTGTATGCTAGCAGACGTTCCACAAAGTGTATGTTCAACTGTTCCCTTAGAGTACAACATTTTACAGATTCCTCAGGCGCTTCATAAACAGTCATGCATGAATCTCAGACCTCAGTGTAATCAACATCTCTGGATGTAGATCACTGACATCTGTTACTGTATGCTGTGTAAGTGGTTCTGGTTGTTAAAACTGCTACCATTGATAACATAGCAAACTCAAAACTCTTGTCCTAATAAGTCTGTTGCAGTGTTGTAAGTTTACTTATTTGAAGCAACTTTAAGCAAATTTTCCATCATTGCTGATTTTCAAACATCAAATGCACTACATGGTTTCCTTCATTTTACCAGAAATACATCAACAACTTGGGTTGGGATCTTGCTATTATTAGACTAACGGTAAATGTCACTGGTACACATACAAGTAGAAACTCGCTAACCCACTTGTGAAGATGTTTGTAATATCCAGTTTTTCTTTTAAAGCTGGCTTTGAACTCAAGCGTACTCCATACGCACTACTTCTATAGTCTCATCATCTCATCTCATCATGTTCCTCTTGTACCTTGCGGTGTCGAGGTGAAGTCTAAACTTCATGAGAGTGCCCGAGTATGGGCTTCATATATCGATATTCCCATGGACTCTGCTATTCCCTCCGTCCAACGTTTACGTGGTCGGCCTCTTCCTCTTGTTTCCATCTGGTCTGTACATCATTGCTTGTTGTGGTATGCTGTTGAATGGTAACCTACTTGCATGGCCAAACCATTTCTTCTTCTTCTTCTTCGTTCATCCGGAGTTTTTTTTTCGGATGTGATTGCGTTGTGCCTGTTTACAGCAGAGCTGCGTTCTTGCGCCGTTAGGCCGACACATCCGACTTCTGAGGGCATTTGTTCACCGCGTTAACCTTGCCAGGGGTTTCTTAGGACGTTTTATTCTCACTGTTGTGGTGTTATCCCCCATCCCAGCTGGTCCATATAGAACAGCCAAAGATCCTGGTCAGCCCTCAAGGGAAGGCAGGGGCAGACCATGGGCATTCCCCGCCATCCAAGGAGGCTTCCATACTTGCAGAGCCGATACATAGCGCTCTGATACTGGGCTCACCCAAGGAATCGTCACGTCCTGCACATGGCTGCTTAGCCTCACTTCCGTATATTGGGCCTTCCGTTCACCATAGGCTGTTCTTCCAGAAACCAGAAGAATGCTGTTTGCAGATGACATCCACACAGTGAGCTTTCGATTCGGACTTTCCACGTAATGGATTTGCTATCCAAGCAATATTCCATTTCATGCCTCTGGGTCTTCATGCACCTTTAAATGTCAACCTGTATGTAGTTAAAGTAAGCTGCGGTCAACTTTAGCTTGTTGATATCTCCATAGAGCTTGTCCTCAAATGAAGCAGGTGTGGGCCAAAATATCTTTCTCTGTTCTGCATATGTTGGGCAATCCTGCAGCAAATGTTTTGCTGTCATTTTTCCAGTTCTACAATTACATTCATCGGTATCTCCTATCTTTAGTTTATTGAACAAGTGGTATTTCAACCTGTTATGTCCTGTGCGGAGTCTGAAGATTGCTACTTGTTCTCTTCGGTCGAGTTTGTAATATGCATCATCCTTCTGGTGGCCTGGATGCTCTGATTCCCATTTGGTTCTATAAGTGCTTTTTATCAACCTCTTTGCCTCATTATAGGTTATGTCTATGTCAGGCTGTGGTAGTCGTCCGCCCTCTTTTGCCAGTCTGTCAGCCTCTTCATTTCCAGGTTTACTGCAATGTGATGGGATCCACTGTATTACAACTTTTTTGGATTTCTGGCATAGACCATGGAGTGCTGCTCTTAGGTCAGCTATTTCTGTGCTGTTATTGCTCTTCAGTATTGAGACAGCTGACTTTGCATCTGTAAAGATAGCTATTTGCGTCTCTTTTTTTTCCTCCATCAAGAGCATTTCTGCTGCAGTTTTTAGAGCCTCTACCTCCGCTTTGAAGTTACTTGAAAACTGTCCAGTTGCCACTGAATGTGTTTTTTTCACTCCATTTTTTAAATTTAGGAGAATTCCTCCCCCTCCATTCTCTACTGAATTTTTGGCTGATCCATCTGTATATGCATGGGTCCAATTGCTGCTTGGGTAATGTTCTTTTATGTAGTTTAGGGTTATTTCTCTTCTTTCGGTTTCATGCTGAGTGTTCTTTTTCTCAATACCAGGAATGTTTTCTATCATCTCAGGCAGTTGCTGCTGTCTCCAAGCTGGGAACTTGTCTGCATTGTAAATGGGTTTGACTGTTGATATGTTAAGTATGGGATCTGTCCTAATCTTTCGTTTTGCAGTTTCTACAAAGTTGCTATGCTTCAGTCTTCCCTTTCCAAAACCACTAAACCTTTTATACATAGGGTGGTCTGTCAATCTTCTAAATTTTTCAGCTTGTTGCTGGGCTCTGCTATCTCTTCTATCCTGCATTGGTTGTAAACAAGTGATCTTTTCTAATTCATTAATAGGCGTTGTCTTCAAGCTTCCAGTTATGATTCGCATTCCTTGATTTTGGACTCTACTTATTTTGTTAAAGTTTGACTTAGCTGCTGTTGCCCAAGCTGCAATGCCATATTCCAGTACTGGCCAGTATATAACTTCTTGAGAACTTTCTCATCTGCTCCCCATGTTGTACCAGCAAGCTTTTTCATGATTGCCATTCTTTGCCTTGCTCTTGTTCGATTTTTCTCAACCTGTGTCTTCCATGTCAGGCGACGATCAAAGGTGACTCCTAGATAGTTTGGATTTTCTTCATGGCGCAATATTTTTCCATTCAATACTAGCTTAGGTTGCTGAGTTATAGTTGAGAGGGAGAACACTGTGCATGTTGTTTTCTCCTCTCTTATCTTCACTAGCCATGATTTTGACCAGTCCTCTAGCGCTAATAGGGCTTGCTGTATTCTGCTGTTAGCTGTACTAATATATTCTTCAGATGTCCATATGGCTAGGTCATCTGCAAAGGATGATGTGTGTACTCTGGCTGGAAAATTTTCCGTGATGTCGTTTATATATGCTAGGAATAATGTTTGTGAAAGAACTCCTCCTTGGGGGACACCTTGCTCCAACAGCATCATTTTGCTGGTTTGTCCTTGTACTTTTGTCCTGGCAGTTCTGTTCTCAAGGTAGTGGCTGATCCATTTGTACATTTTCCCGCAAACATGCATTTTTTGCAGTTTTACTTTCAGTCCTTCCTTCCATACTTTATCAAATGCTTTTTCTAAATCTATCCAGACTGCTAGTGTGTGCTTTTTCTCTTGGAAGGCATCCTCTATTTCCTGAGCTATATAGGTTATTTGATCTTCAGTGGATCTGTACTTTCTGAATCCTGCTTGGTGAGGTGTTAAGAGTTTGTTTTCTTCCAGATGCCATGTTAGCCTGCCATTGATAATGCGTTCCATTAATTTTCCTACACAGCTAAGTAGACTGATAGGTCGATAGCCATTTGGTTCTTCCAGGTCTTTTCCTTTCTTTGGGACTGGTATTAGTATAGCTTCCTTCCATGCCTGTGGGACTATTCCCCTCTTCCAGCTGTAATTTAGGACTGCTAGTAGTTTCTTTTTTGCCTTAGTACCTAGTCCTATTAGCATTTCATTTGTGATTCCATCCTTTCCTGGTGATGTCTTCTTTTTTAGGGTATTCATTGCCTGTTCCATTTCTTCCATTGTTAGATTTGCCATCATATATTCTGCTGCTGTCTCTGTATATGTATGATGTATCTGTTTATCTTTGATTGCTTTCTTCTGTTCGGCTGTAATATCAATGTGGTTTGCACTGGCATAGTGTTCCATTAGTGCATTTGCAGCCTTTTTTCCTGTAAGCAAGGCATTTCCTTGTTTAATTGTTATTTGTTTGTTTCTAGGTCCTTCATTGTTCATGGCTTTCACTTGTTTCCATAGTTTGTTTCCATCCCTGTCAAAATTCAGGTTTTCTGTTTTTTTCCTCCAACAATCTCTTGTTGTTTGATTTACTGTTCTTTTATATTTTGCTGAGATGGCTTTGAGAGAGATGTTCGCTTCAGTTGTTTGTTCTCTCTCTGCGGTCTTCCTAGCATCTTCAACTTTGTCCTCCAAAAATTGTAGTTCTTCAGTCCAGTATGATTTGTAATTTTTCCTTGCTCCTCTTGGAATAGACTCAGTGGCCGCCTGTATTATTGCTCTGTTTAGACTTTCCACCATTTGCTTCATGTTGCCATATCGTGTATTTATGTTTTCACAATATTTGTCTGTTAGTATGGCAAATCTGTCCCAATCTGCTCGTTTGTAATTCCAATGGGGCAAAGGCTTTTGCTCCTGTGGAACATACTCCATATTTATTACAAGCTTGATTGGTCTGTGGTCACTACCTGCTAATTGGTCCAGCACATGGCGATCGATTTTGTGGAGGATGTCTCCTGTGCAGAATGCTAAGTCTGGAGTAGAAGTGGTAATCAATCTTCTGGAGTAGAAGCTCGGTGTGTCATCCGCTTTGTTAAGTAGATGGAGATTTGAGTCTATTTCCCAGTCCTCCACTTCATCTCCTCTTTTGTCAGTATCTGGGTATCCCCATCTTTCTGAACGGCTATTAAAGTCTCCGACAACAATGCAATTTGTGTCAGTTATTTCCATGTTTGAGAGTTTAAGATCCTTATCTGCCGGGCTATATAGATTGTAAATTCTTATTTTCACGTCCTTTATCATTATATCAACACCTATAATTTCCGTTTGGTTGTCAGAGATCACAGATACTTCGCTGCAAGGTATTGTATTTCGTGTAAGTATTACAACTCCTCCTTTGTGTCCTTCGCGGTCGAAACGTGTGGCCTGATATCCCTCGACTGAAAATGTGCGATTGGCGTTGAGGTGTGTCTCTTGAATGCATGCCACATCTATTCTATCTTTTTGAAGACGCTGTGTTAGGGAGGCTTTCTTGTTATAAACTCCTTCTGCATTCCATTGTAGTATGTTGAGTGTCCGGGGTGTTTGGTCAATAGCTCTTAACCTACTCCTCTGTGCCTTGACTCCACAGCACAGGGGAAGGTGACCACCAGTAGTCATGGGTGGACCCCCTCGAGGCAGGGGGCCCGGCACTATCACCGCCTGATGGGACTTCACGGGATTAGCACCATAACGATTAATTTTCATCTGTGGCATCATGAAATGATAAAGTTATGTTGCACTTCTTTGTCAAGCCTGTGGCTCAGTACATCCGATTTCGACAAGCATTTGTTCGGGATGCTTTCCCTAGCCTTTGACTGTCCCCAGTCTACCTACAAGGCAGCAGGTTTGTACGTCTCTTCGTCTGGTCCCTCTCCCTTGACCTGTCCGACATGGGTGACCCTACCAGTAGCTGTGCTACCGTCGGCATAGCTCTTGGGGTCATTGGAACGCTCAAGCCCCTCTACCTCGTCAAGGTGGACGCACGGCAGAGGGGGCCAAACCATTTGACTTGCTGCTTTCTAATAAAATCTAGTACTTCTATAGTGCTGGACTGAATTTTGCATGTGGATTCGCTTTCCCTATTAAGTGTCCCTCGCCATTAGGAGGACGCACTCCGACTTCAGAGTTACTTATAATTAACGTCCCCAAGTCAAGAACAAGAGGTCTACGTTTTAGTCCAGCTGTCCGGTGTAGGGGTTGAACCCCCTTGCCTCAGCACATCGGATGTTTAAGAACTAAATCCAGTTTTATTTTGGACAACCCTCATTCATGATTGTCTGCCTTAGAAGCTTTCATGCTGCGAGTTGCTGAAAGAATTATTTGAAAATAAACACAAAACTAAGTCCAGGCAGTGCAGCATTATCATGTATTTGTTTTAAAATTTGTTTTCTAAAAGATTCTAGCTGCTGCTATTATGTAAGACCACATTCACATACTTGCTTTCATCTAAATGAAAATAAAAGTTACCAGGCAGTGAAGTATTATCATGTATTCGTTTTAAAATAAGCTAACTAAAAGATGCTGCCATCATGTAAATTCACATTCAAACTGCTTTCATCCAAATTAACGCACAAATTTTACCATTTCATCCGCAAATCACATCAGCAAAGATTTCAAATTTCATTAGCTCATCCATACACAACATAACTTCTCACTCAGGTCTACTTAATGTAGATTATAATTTCATTAACTCACATGTAATCTACACAGCAAATGCTCGTTCCTTATTTCTCATGTCCTGACTGTAGTAAATATTCACACTTCATTTTCTATCTTGGTGTAAAACTTGTTACATTTGTTGTTGTTTTTTGTTTGCGCCCGCTCACTTTGAACTCAAGCGCACACTACTTGTGAATTTTGTTTGCATGTGAATTAGCTTTCCCTATTAAAGTGTCCCTCGCCATCAGGCGAACCCACTCCGACTTCAGCGGTGCCTTGTTACATTTCATCACTAACATCCCAAACAGTTCTGATTCTACTTCAGTACAGATTTCATCTCATCCACAATCTACTTAAGTGCAAATTTCATTTATAATTTGCCTCAAGATCGTAATCTCATTCATGATTTTACTTCAATCAAGATACTGACATCATCCACAATCTATCTCAGTCAAGACTTACTTCATTCATGATCTACTTCAATAAAGATACCAACATCATACACAATCTACTTCAATCAAGATACCAACATCATACACAATCTACTTCAATCAAGATACCAACATCAAACACAATCTACTTCAATCAAGATACCAACATCACATGCAATCTACCTCAGTCAAGACATTTCATTCATGTTCTACCTCAGTCAAGACTTATTTCATCTGTGATCTACTTCAATCAAGATACCAACATCATCCATTATCTACCTCAGTCAAGACATTTCATCTGTGATCTACTTCAATCAAGATACCATCATCATCTACAATCTACCTCAGTCAAGACTTATTTCATCTGTGATCTACTTCAGTCAAGATACCAATATCCATAATCTACCTCAGTCAAGACTTATTTCGTCTGTGATCTACTTCAATCAAGATACCATCATATTAACTCCACCTATTGAGGTTTTAATGTCGTCCATGATCCACTTACAAAAGGAAAAACAAAACGGCTAACAAAAGCTTACAGCAAAAACGAGCTATGAAACTCACAGCTAACAGCAGTTTACATAAACATCAACACATGTCAGAAAAATTCAAGAGTTACAATTGGAATTGATAGGTTGAAATGAGCAGACACAGTTACAATCATACAATCAAATCTGAATCACAACAATCCATCACATTCTTTTGGTAACAATCAGCTGAAAATATGAATCTATATTGATCTGTATCACAGATACATTTTACAAAATATGCTACGTTCATCTCTCAGTGCACACACGCATACATGACTACAAGTTGTATTCACACATCCAACCAGTTAGAAATCATCCCTGATTATCCTAGTCACAAGTACTACTATGACAGCCAAACAAGTCACTACTCAACTCATGACAGAAGCAAACACAGACTTTGCAAGGTCTTACTAACATCACGCAAGTCCACTGAAGGCAAAATCATAGATACATGAGAAATTGTATACATGAAATGGTTTTAAATGTTGTAAACACCAGCAAGCGATGATTACCATTTTATAGGCAGACTAGAACAAATCATTATGCCTCAGAATGGGACACAACCACATGTATACAAAATTCAAGATTGGCGAATCAGCCATGTGGACTTGTGCCGCAGACAGCAGATCACATACTCCAAAACTGCCCTGAATATGACATATTTATGAAAACCTTCTGGCCTAGAGAAACAACAGTTGAAGATAAAAACTGTATAGACTAATGAGTGAATTAAAAAAGGACAGAAGTTTATACAGGAGACAACATTGCAGATATAAACAATAGATTTCAAATGAACCAAAGAAGAAGAAACAGCAGTAAAGCTGCGGAAATTTTAAAAAATAGGAAAAACACTACATCAGCTTTACAAAATTACAATTACATAAGAACTGAAGACATTGCAGCGACAATAATTCATCGCCTAACAAGAAATATAATGCAGGCTAATCACATCTTAAAAACTCAGTAATAGTAATTTTATAAAGCTGATTTATAATCAGTAATTTTATAAAGCTTACACTTTATGTGTTTACAACTAAGTGAGAAACAGAATGATTAAAGAAGACATTTACTAGTTGAACTTGTGAAGACTTAGCAGTACAGAAATACACAGCATTAAGGAGCGCAACAGAAGCAGAAAATCCACATTCTTTGGGACAATCTTGAGAAAAGTAAAGCTGGAGTATGTCATTACATGGAAAAAATGGAGGGGAAGAGAGGCAGGGGGAGACCAAGAGAGAAGATGCTAGACAGTTTGACATGGAGGGACATCAGTATCAGAAATGATTGGCAGTACACGAGACAGAAATCTGTGGACAGACTTGATGAGCAAAGCCACACAGCATTGACTACAAGAAGAAGGAAAGCCCCACTGATGAGATGTCAGAAGTAATTTCAAAGTCAAGTTTATATATAAAAGCTGATAAATTTTAACCTGACAAGGGTTGCCACAAGATTTCAGAAGACAATAATTTGACGTCTATATGTTTGTTCTATAGTTGAGAATAGCTAGTGTTTCCTGTCTAACAAAATTGTGGCCAGCCGTATAAGCGCCTGCTGTGTGTCCGAAGTGGTGAACTGCTGAATGTTTTTGATGGCTTCCTTGCTGTGTTGTGTGGCCAGGAGTCTGGTCTGTTCTACTCCGTCACTCTGTGGATATCAGAGCAGAGAGCAGTCTACAATATATGACTACAATATGTGTTTACAATATATGATTTTACATACAACATTTGACTTTATATGCAGTACATAGCGTTGTATACAATTTACAAATGTATGTACAATATATGACTTTATGTACACTATATGGCAGAGTTTTCAATATATCACTTTACATATAGTATATGACAATATAATAAATTACAGTGTACACAATATATGATTTTATGTACAGTATGTGGCAGTGTGTGTGCACAATATATAACTTTAAGTAAAGTATATGATAGTGTGTACAATATATGACTTTATGTACAGTATATGATAGTGTGTACAATATATGACTTTATGTACAGTATGTGATAGTGTGTACAATATATGACTTTATGTACAGTATATAATAGTGTGAACAGCATATGACTTTATGTACAGTATATGATAGGTCGGCTTCTTCGTGGCTTAGAGGTTATGACATTTCTCCGTAATCTCGTATACTCTCATCGGTAACGTGATGACGGTTCAAATCAGCAGTGGTTCGAATCACATCGGTAACTTACGGGTTATGTGAGCCGGCCGCTCAGAAAGCAATGGCAAACTACTGAGCGTAATCTTGCTAAGAGATCAACATACAGCTGAAAGATGCTGGTGTTGACAGCTAAGTCCTGTAAAGGATATGCTAAAAAAAAAAAAATATGATACGTGTACAGCATATGACTTTATATACAGTATGTGACAATGTGTACAGTATATGATAGTGTGTACAATATATGACTTTATGTACAGTATATGATGGTGTGTACAATATATGACTTTATGTACAGTATATGACTGTGTACAGTATATGACTTTATGTATAGTATGTGACAGTGTGTACAATATGTGGCTTTGTATACAGTATGTGATAGTATGAACAGTATATGGCTTTATGTACAGTATATGATAGCATGAACAATATATGACTTTATGTACAGTATGTGACAGTGTGTACAATATATGACTTTATGTACAGTATGTGACAGTGTGTACAATATATGACTTTATGTACAGTATATGACGGTGTGTACAATATATGACTTTATGTACAGTATATGACAGTGGCTTGGCCCCTGGGCAAACATACTTAAACCAAAAATATGACTAATGATCACTGATGCTATCAATCAAATATAGCCGCGTGTCCTGCAAATGTGCCTCCAAGTCTGGTCTTTCTGATCTCTGTTTTATCATTTCCAATTTTACTTATAATGTGATCCCTTCACAAAATCAATACCTGCGAAATGAGATGCCTGAGGAGAGCTGCCAACTTAACAATCCGAGACCGAGTAAGAAATGCTGTTATCAGACAGACTGTGGGATCAACACCTTGTGCCACATTTATTGAAAGACAGAAGATCAAGTGGTTTGGCCATGTTGTTAGAATGCAACACCAGCAACTACCATCACTGGCCTTACATCAAAGATCATCTGCCAAGAGACCACGAGGACGTCCAAGAAGAAAATGGATTGACGACATCAGAGACATTGTACAACCACACGGAATGACACTATCCAGTGCTGCCCACCAGGCGCTGGAACGCAAATTATTCCTCCCCACGTGGCTTGACGACAGAAGTGGAAGATGATGATGATGATGACTTATAATGTGATCATCCTTCTCTATGTGCTCTCTTTTGCCACTTCCACTTTTGCCATGCTGAGATCACAAGTTATTACTGGAAGGTCTAGATTCAAACTGAACCACGACACATGACTAGGGATGCTGTGAACTGTGAGTCCATCTACCACCACTGCCATGTACACATGTGGGCACAAGTAGAAATCCTGATTTTTGGGGGTCATTGGCGAGTGTTGAGTCAAAAACTGACATCACAACACTCGGTACGTTCCCATACATGCTGTGTCCTCATCTTCAACAAACAGCAGAGTCCCAATACTAATTGTACCAGTTGCAATATGATTATGTGTCCTTCTGGCCTTTCCTCAGAGAACTGAGTGTTGGTCAGATCTTCTGGTCACTCCCTGCCACAGTCGTAAGACAAACAATAAAATTCATTATTTTTAATGAACAAGCATCATAACTTCAAAACCTTAAGTCAAAACATGGTTAACTGCGGGGCTTGCTGTATATTCTATGCATCTGAGCTTTCGAAAGATAAACATAAAACACATACAGACATAATAAAGCATTGTGTGCACAGAGACTGGGCACTCAAATGTAACTACAACCCTACCTTTGCCACCAAGGCACGAGCTCGTTCCACATCACCACATCCTGAAAACCGTCTCATTATCATCGGATGAAGTTCGGGGTACTGAGGACAACCATGAAAAAATAAAGGAGTTAAAAAAAGCTGCAACTAAAGCAAACCAATAATTGTGACAGACATTTAAAGTAGCAACAAGAGAAGACCTATTAAAGTGACAACTAGGACAGACTGGTAGTATGTATAAGAATTGAAGGAGTTGAGAACACTACAAATGTTGTAGTTATATAAGGAGTAACTGACTGACATACAGTGAACCGCATGACACAGAGTAGCTGGTTGACATACAGTGAACCGCCTGACACAGAGTAACTGGTTGACATACTGTGAACAGCTTGACAGAGTAACTGGTTGACATACCGTGAACAGCTTAACAGAGTAACTGGTTGACATACTGTGAACAGCTTGGCAGAGTAACTGGTTGACATACTGTGAACAGCTTGACACAGAGTAACTGGTTGACATACTGTGAACAGCTTGACACAGAGTAACTGGTTGACATACTGTGAATAGCTTCATACAGAGTAACCGGTTGACATACTGTGAACAGCTTGACACAGAGTAACTGGTTGACATACTGTGAACAGCTTCATACAGAGTAACTGGTTGACATACTGTGAACAGCTTGACACAGAGTAACTGGTTGACATACTGTGAACAGCTTCATACAGAGTAACTGGTTGACATACCGCGAACAGCCTGACACAGAGTAACTGGTTGACATACTGTGAACAGCTTCATACAGAGTAACTGGTTGACATTCTGTGAACCGCATGACACCGAGTAACAGCTTGAGACAGAGTGAGTCAAGAAGCATCATACTAGCAACACATTATACCACTCCCATGCTCCAAACAAACAAATTACCTCTTGAGCTGCAAACAAGACTGGAGCAGTGGCCAGGCCAAGCTTCAAGTCAGCAGCCGTGGGCTTCCCCATCACAGATTCACAGGACACAAAGTCCAGCAGGTCATCGATCAACTGAGGACAAATTAGTTAGAATCATTTCAAAAGGATTATGTGCTCCAGTCCGGTTGACAGGACTGGAAGGGTCTTTAAAAAAACTACTGCAGCTGGGATTATAACACACATTCATCATCATTATCAAGTACCTTGCTAGCTGGCAGGGGCAATTATGCCTCGCCACATCTTGTGATCTCCAACAGCATGTGTCAAATCATGGGCTGACACCTCTCCATGCCATGACAAAAATCTGTCAAGAATCTTCTTTCGTTGCCACATGTTCCAGTTTTTCTCTTCTCATGACAAGGCCAAAAATGTTGACTGCCTCTTTCTGGTGTTGTAGTAAAATGCCTTTGTGTCTTAGCCTCTTTCAAAACAATTAGATTATTCATTTTGGTTATCCAAGTAATTTTCAGCTTTCTAATTTAAAACATCTATGAGGCTCCAGGGGATTTTTTTTGCTTGTCCAGGATTCACTGTCATATTTTAAAACTGGTTCTATGTAAAACACATTAATAGGATCATAATTCTGTTGTACCCAGAATCAGCATTTTAATAATAGTTGGTTGTGAATCCTTTGGAAGAGAGTTTTAACTCTTGTAGAGCTCATGCATCGATGTTCACATCATCTTCTCCCTGAAAAGGGCTAGTATCTGTTTGAGTAGAGACTTTCTCCTGACCCAGTAATAAAGGGCTAGTATCTGTTTGAGTAGAGACTTTCTCCTGACCCAGTACTAAAGGGCTAGTATCTGTTGGAGTAGAGACTTTCTCCTGACCCAGTACTAAAGGGCTAGTATCTGTTGGAGTAGAAACTTTCTCCTGACCCAGTACTAAAGGGCTAGTATCTGTTGGAGTAGAGACTTTCTCCTGACCCAGTACTAAAGGGCTAGTATCTGTTGGAGTAGAGACTTTCTCCTGACCCAGTACTAAAGGGCTAATATCTGTTGGAGTAGAGACTTTCTCCTGACCCAGTACTAAAGGGCTAGTATCTGTTGGAGTAGAGACTTTCTCCTGACTCAGTACTAAAGGGCTAGTATCTGTTGGAATAGAGACTTTCTCCTGACCCAGTACTTAAAGGGCTAGTATATGTTGGAGTAGAGACTTTCTCCTGACCCAGTACTAAAGGGCTAGTATCTGTCGGAGAGAGGTTGGAGTAGAGACTTTATCCTGACCCAGTACTAAAGGGCTAGTATCTGTCGGAGAGAGGTTAGAGTAGAGACTTTCTCCTGACCCAGTACTAAAGGGCTAGTATGTCGGAGTGAGGTTGGAGTAGAGACTTTCTCCTGACCCAGTACTAAAGGGCTAGTATCTGTCGGAGTGAGGTTGGAGTAGAGACGTTCTCCTGACCCAACTAAAGGGCTAGTATCTGTCAGAGAGAGGTTGGAGTAGAGACTTTCTCCTGACCCAGTACTAAAGGGCTAGTATCTGTCAGAGAGAGGTTAGAGTAGAGACTTTCTCCTGACCCAGTACTAAAGAGCTAGTATCTGTCGGAGTGAGGTTGGATAGAGACTTTCTTCTGACCCAGTACTAAAGGGCTAGTATCTGTCGGAGTGAGGTTGGAGTAGAGACTTTGTCCTGACCCAGTACTAAAGGGCTAGTATCTGTCGGAGTGAGGCTGGAGTAGAGACTTTCTCCTGACCCAGTACTAAAGGGCTAGTATCTGTCGGAGTGAGGTTGGATAGAGACTTTCTCCTGACCCAGTACCAGAGTACTATCTCCACAGATCATTCTGTCTCCAAGCTGAGAAACCTGAGGGATGTGCAAGACTGGTGCTGGAACTTCACATCTGCTGAGAGGCACATAAGGACATCTGCTGAGAGGCACATAAGGACATCTGCTGATAGGCACATAAGGACATCTGCTGAGAGGCACATAAGGACATCTGCTGAGAGGCACATAAGGACATCAGTTGCAATGAGAAAAAGTGTTGCAGTGCTACATAGAGCCCGTACTTTTGTATGGATGTGGAACAATGAGCAGACAAGCTGAGAAACATCTAATGGCAGTGGAAATGTGGTTTCTGAGGAAAATACAAAGAATACCATGGACAGACAGAAAATCCAACGAGCAAATCCTACAGGAAGCAAAAGAAAATCGTAAACTGATTAGAGAAATTAGACGTAGACAGTCACAATTTTCTGGTCACGTTATGAGAAGAAATAATCTGGAGAGCTTGGTGACAGCTGGCAAGATTGAGGGGAAAAGATCAAGAGGAAGGCAGAGAAGTAAATGTCAGGATGGCTTGGTCAGGACAAGAACACAGAGTTGATCCACAACTGGTGATCTTGTGAGATGGTGAAACACGAATGTTCACGCTTACCGGCAAGGCACATGATGATGATGACATTAGGATATAGCCAGATCATGCTTCATCACCGCACATGTGGATATGGTGGGGTTGGGACTCGGCTGGTAGTGTTTCTTCTACAGGGTTTAGGTATTTCATGTGATCAAGTTGATCACAATATACAAAACACTGATCAGACCAGTTGTGCTGTATGGCTCTGAAACCTGGAGTACAACGAAAGGAGACGAAGCCTTGCTACAAACCTTTGAGAACAAAGTTTTAAGACGCATCTTTGGACCCATTAGGGATCACAAAGTGGAGAGTGGAAAAGAAGAAGTAACAAAGACATTTATGATCTGTTTAAGTCCCCGCTAATCACTGGTATCATGAAGGCTAATAGACTACAATGGCTGGGGCATATAGAAAGAATGGAAGACAATAGGGAAACAAAACTCGCTTACACTCAGGAAATAAATGAACGTAGACCCCGAGGTAGACCAAGAAGACGGTGGAGATAATATATATACACCTCTACAAGCACTTGGAATCAACGACTGGCAAGAGAAGGTCAACCAGAGAGACGAATTGTATCTGCAGCAAAGAACCTCAATGGCTCGGAACGCTGAAGAAGAAGAAGTTGATCATTTCCATATGATTATACAACCAAATCAACATGTTTATAAAACCTGTTTACAATGAGCATGCAATTATATAATCTGTATGGCTAGAATGAGCAAAATACCTCACCATAATGTTATATCACAAATGTATATACAAGGGGCTTCTCATAAGTCTTTAGCCTGACCATCAAGGAGCAGGTGGAAAAAATTGAAATTTGGCACATGTATAGCTCATTCAATTTGTAATGGACATATGAATTATGAATTTCCCTCCTCAACTGGTTTTCCCGATATGGTGCATGGCACAACACACCCTATTGACCAGATCCGCATATCCAACAGTTTGCCAGAACAATGGAGAAATCAGGCGCCAGGACTGTGATAAAATTCTTGATGTTATGCTGTGAGGATTCAGAGGACAACAGAATGAAGAAAAGAATAAACAAATCATCATTTTCATGTGCCATATTGAGCAGCACAGGTGATCATGTTTCTCTAATAAATATCTGATATTTTGCTCTCATTAAGTTCAAATGTTGATAGCCTTCCATGCCACATGACCAACCCATCCAGAATGTTCTTCCTCTGTCTCTAACACCCTCAGTCTTCCTGGCTGTCACAAGATGATACACATAACCACTGACTTGAGCCTGTAACCCTCTCCGACAGCCACTCATCACTTACCTGGCAAAGACAAACAATCAAGTCCCAATGTAGGAACCTAGTGTGGGTGTGTGATGTGCCAGGACCCTCACAATTTACAGGCCTGAAAGCAAATATGAAGAGGTGGCCAATATGTCTCTCCTTTAGCAGAAAACGGAAGCAGGCATTGAACCATGTCCGACCACACCTATGCTATTATCAGCGTAGCTTCCTAGCAACTACACTAACGTGCTGGTTACTTACCTGGAAGGCAATGCCTAAATTCCTCCCATACTGAAAAGCCTTCTCTACCACATCCTCCTCACTGTGGGCCAGAATTGCCACCTGTGGATGAACATTAATTAACACATCAGGTTTGGTTGATGCAGACACAGCTCAATCACTCAACATTTAGTTTAGTTTAATCGATGGATCAACATCACGGCACACAGGTGTAACCCATAAGTGCTCCGTTCTACTCATAACTCAAGCCTGAGTCTGGAGAAACTCAGCTCAGTGCACGAACTCCATAGCGCCGGCGAGGATCCTGAAATATTTTGGGTAGATTTTTAACTCAAATTCAATTTCCAACTGCCAAGGGATTTTTTACATGCGCAACAATACACACGGGTGTCCAATCTCACCACCCAGAGACCAGGGGACATTTTATTACTAGAAATCCACGTGAAAAAATCCTGGCCCTCACCTGGGCTTGAACTCGGGACCTCCAACACTCGAGGCAGACACCATACCTCAAGACCACTTATCCCCCACTCATCATTATCACGTAACAGGCCCTTGGCAGAACAAAACTTTCACCACTCCCACAAGTGTCTCACTCTCTTGCCATCTTCCTGCCTCATGCAACCTTATGTTGACGGACAAAAGTAATGTCCTGCATCCATCTTCATGCCAGCCGACCCCTGCCTTCCATCAGTGTTCTTTCTAAACTACCATGACATTTAATATGGTCAAGTATTTCACTTTCTGAGACAGTTTGCTGTTTATAGGCCACTTTTGTTTGATCCTCAGATCTGCTTCTGTTTTTCTTCTTCTTCTTCATCCACAATGTTCTATGAACTTTTCTGCAACATTTAAACTCACAAGTCCCAATTTTCTTGTTTAGTAATTGCAAACTATTCATGACTCATGTCTGTATGTTGTCTGAGGACAGATAATTTTCTCAAAACTGTAACTTGTCTGCTGGTGTTGTGGTAGAGGTTTAATACTGTTGAACCTCCACATTGCCATGGCCTGTACACGTCTGACTTCTTTTGTATAGTCCCCACTATTGTAGAATATGGAGCCAAGATATTCAAAGTTTGTGACATTTTCAACTGTTTCATTGTTGATTGTGATTGTAGTTGGCTGTCACTGGAGGCTTTGTATTTTGTGGATACTGTGAGGGGATGAATCTATGAAAGTAGAAACTATGGGTAGAACAATATAACAGACTTGCAGTGATAGTGAAATAGAACAGAAACAGAACTCTGAGACATCACTATATGTAGAAGAAACAAACAGAAGAAATAGAACACAGAATAGTTGGAACAAACATAACAGAAACAAATAGACTTGCTATGTTAGTGAAACAGAAGACACAGAACACAGAATAGATAGAACAAACATAACAGACTTGCCAAGATAGTAAAACAGAACAGAAACAGAAAACTGAGGTATCACCATATATAGAAGAAACAAACAGATCTGCTATGTTGGTGAAACAGAACACTAAGAGTGCTCATGCATAGAACAAACACAACAGACTTGTTATAATAAAACAAAGCAGAGAAACCAAATTATGTGGATGTGGAATAAACACACATCAATAAGCAGGACTGAATGATCTTCTTCTCCTGCCTTAAAGTGTTGCTAACATCTACAGCTGTCTCAAGCCAAGCCATTGTCTTGTGCAGTCATGGGTAATTCTTTCCATATCTTTCTTATACTAATCACCTCTGCCTTTGCTTTTCCACACCATATGTGGGGTGGTCTTCTTATAATTCTGTATCACAGTTTATAATAATAAAACAAACATTGAGAAAACATACAAATAAATGCACATTAACTTGCAAGTGTACTAAAAGAAATTACAGAATGAATGCAGTGCTGAAAGTGAAAATAACAGAAAGCACTTGAAGAATAACATACACAAACACACACATACTAGCCTGCAAAATCATTACGGCATTAAAAAAAACTCCAGAAGCAAGCATCAGCTATTGGTCTCTGATGTGCTACATTTTGTAGGCCTGAATGCACGGGAAAATAGGTGGCCAGCCTTTGCCGTTCTTATTGGAAGCTTCTTCTTCTCCTGCATTCGTCCAGATTGTTGTTTTAGACATAATTAGGTTGTGCCTGTTTACATAGAGCTGCAATTTTTGCACCCTCGGCAGATACATCTGACTTCGTCAAGCATTCGTTGACCGGTTTACCTTCCCGGGTGTTAGTAGGTGCTAAACGCAGGCATAAAACCCGTCTGACTGTACTCATGACATCATCTGCGTATCATCCTAGCAATGACACTAATACACCCAAATACAGCACTAAGCAGCACTGCTAGGATAAGGGGCTGAATACATAACAGGTTTCATGTGTTCAGTACAAAATATGTGTTACTTTTCTGTGATTATGATACTTCAATTCTATTCTTCTTCTTTCATTCGCTTGAAATTTGTCTATAACTGCAATGTTATCTCTTGTATACATTTAACTGTTTCAATTCTGTGATTTTGATACTTCAGTTTTCCAGATAAGTATTCTTGTGTTTTTGTTCATTGAACGAAGACTGGTTAAAACATTCGCTTGTATCTGTGAATTTTTGCTGTTGTTGAGATTCTCAGTTATATGTTATTTTCAACTGGATATACAGAATCGCTGTTACAGATGAACAAAACATTTCCCAAACATACAGAAAACATTAACAAACACATAGATTTGCAACAATAAAACAAAAAATGTACAACACTTAGAACACATATCCATACAACTTACAATATTTGTAAAATAAAGCCCAGAAAAACAGCATCTACGAAACAAACACATACTCACAGATTTGCATGTATTTGCAATGAGACTAGCTGTTTTCATGTATGTTTTTTTCAGGTAGTGAGAAAAGCGTTCATTTTCATTCTCCTTTGAACCAAGCTGCATAAACTCTCCTGAAACAAGTTTCAAGTAAAAGAAAAGTCATTATCTAAAACATCATCTGCTAATTCTTTCTTCTTCTGATCTTTATCCTGCATCGGAGCAATAACCCTCAACCTCCTCCTCCTTCGTTCACCTTCACATGTCAATATAAATAAATGCAAAGAAAGCAACGGTCAAATTAAGCTTGTTGATATCTCCATAGAGTTTGTTCTCAAATGGAGTGGGTGTAGGCCAAAATACTTTTCTCTGTTCTGCATATATTGGACACTCCTGCAACAAATGTTTAGCTGTCTTACCAGTTGCACAGTAACATTCATCAGTATCTCCTATCTTCAGTGTACTAAACATATGGCATCTCAGCCTGTTATGGTCTGTCCTTAGTCTGAAGATTGTAACCTGTTCTTTTCAGTTGAGTTGGTAATATGCATCATCTTTTTGGTAACCTGGATGCTCTGATTTCCATTTGGTTCTTATAAATTGCTTCTTATAAATCTATTGACCTCACCATAGCTTTTGCCTTTATCAGGCTGAGGTAGTCTTCCAGTTTCCTTTGCTAATCTGTCAGCTTCTTCATTTCCAGGTATGTTGCAATGTGAAGGAATCCATTATATTACAACTTTTTTATTTATGACATAGTTCACGTAGTGCTGCCCTGAGGTCAAATAGTTCTGTGCTGTTTCTGCTCTTCAGTATTGAAAGGTCATCAGGGAAAGACTTCTGTGGTCTTTTTTTTTGGGGGGGGGGGGGGGGGGGGGGCTTGCTCGCTCTGAACTCAAACGTACTCCATACACACTACTTCTAGTGCTGGACTGAATGTTGCGTGTGGATTAGCTTTCCCTATTAAGAGTGTCCCTCGCCATCAGGCGAACCCACTCTGACTTCAGAGGTACTTGTAATGTATGTCCTCAAGTCAAGGATGATAGAACATTTTAGTCCAGCTGTCCGGTGTAGGGACCCCTTACCTCATCATCAGCACACCGGATGTTTAAGAACACATGTTGACCTCTCTAGATACTATTCTCAGGTTTTCTCCACGATATAACTGCCAGGAAGTAATTCCAAAGAGATTGATATCAATGATAGAGGGAGAAAAAAAAAGAACACACCATTCATTTTTTTAAAAAGTCACAATAAAAAGAAATGAGCATACCACACATATAAAATTGGAACATTTACCACTGAAGTACAACACACACAACTTACCACTGACCAAATCTTCTATAACGGAGGAGAGAAGAGTGATGACTTGTGTGTTGCGGGTTCGGGACAGCGCAATGGAAGCACGGGACAGGATGTAGTCACCTACCAAGATGGGCTGCAAAATAAAGAAAAACTGACTGTAAAAATAAAACTTAATTAAAAATTCAAATATAATCACAAAGTAAAAATAGTAGCGTTAAAATATAATCACAAAGTAAAAATAGTAGCGTTAAAATATAATCACAAAGTAAAAATAGTAAGAGTTAAAATATAATCACAAAGTAAAATAGTCAAGGACCCGCTCCCACTCAATGTGTATTGGTATATGGTGCTAGTGCCACATATTTACAGACCAACTGGGACGCGAAGGGTGATGTGGTTAATATAATGCTTCCAAGCACAATTCCCAGGACCAATTTTAGACTGGACTGACCAAGGAGCTGAGGACAATTTTTGTTGTTGAAATCCCCACTTCAAAAGAGATTCACATACATGACCACTGTGTGCCGACAGACAAGTGTGCTGGTCACTATGTTACCACAATTCTCATAATTGCAAGGGAAACAAATAGAACTTGTTGATGATGGTGGTGATGATGATGGTGGCATTTTTTTTTGGGGGGCACTTGCTTTGACCTCAAGCGTAATTCATAAACACTACTTCTAGTAGTGCTGGATTGAATTTTGCTTGTGGATTTATTAGCATTCCCTATTAACAGTGTCCTTCACTATCAGGCAAACCCACTCCAATTTCAGAGGTACTTGTAATTTACGTCCCCAAGTCAAGGACGAGAGGTCAAAATTTTAGTCCAACTGTCTGGTGTAGGAGTTGAACCCCTTTACCTCGGCATCAGCACACCGGATGTTTAAGAACACACAATCTTATCCATTCAGCCATGCTGACCTCATGATGGTGGTGGTGATGGAGATGGTGATGATGATGACACTGTCGTTTTGTGCTGGTCACTATGCTACCACAAATCCAAAAATTGCAAGGGAAACTGTTAAAACAAATGGAACATACATTACCAGTAATCAGCAGAAATAGTGTTATAAATAAAAAGAGACTACCATTTCAAAACAAGAACATGTAATTAAATGATGAGAACATTGTAATTAAACAGAAGGAACATTGTTGTAAGGATAGGCTGGTTGGTTTAGTCTGCGGAAAATCACCTTCTGTGCACTGATGCCTTCAAAAAAGCTCCAGTCTCCCCCAAAAATCAGTCTCAACACAGTGCACAAATCCTGTAACATCTCTTTATTATGATGAGAGGAGAGATAGGTGTGTGTTTTTTTAAGGATGTAATTTTTATATGTATGTAGATATTGTAAATTTGGTAAAAATTTTCACCAGCCAATCGGCAGTTGATTTTGGAATAGGCCTCGTGGCTTGCTACTTTCTGAATTTGTAGTTTCTACTACTACCACTATCTTGAATGTATAGCTTATGTTACTACAATAAGGAGCAGCTGGTTGAGTGGCTAGAATGCCAGATTCTCCTTCGGGAGACCCTGGTTTGAATCCTCGGTAAGATGTGGAGTTTTTTTCTGTTGGGACAAAAACTCTAGCCTGCAGTTCACAGCGACTGCACTAGCCAGACAGTCTTAATTCCTCAGGCTCAAGATCTCCTTGCCCTACACCGTAAGGTACGAGGGCGAGTAAATAGGTAAGTCACACAGTTCTGTGGGCTGGCAGGTAAATGTAGTTGGTGTTTTCTACAGGTGTCATTAGGTGACAGCAACATCAAACTTTATATTCCCGTTCATCAGGTGGCGCTAGGTGTCTCAGCGCAGCGCATAAACAAAATGGTGACTATAGTTACGGAGTGTACAACCAAAGAGCAACATGCTGTTGTGCGTTTTTTGCGGGCAGAAGGACTGCCTGCAAAGGACATTCATAAGGAAATGCTTCCTGTTTATGCTGACAAATGTTTGTCCCGTAAAGCAGTGCACAGCTGGGTAGAAACATTTTCTTAAAGCAGTGCACAGCTGGGTAGAAAAATTTTCTCAAGGACGCTCTAAAATTGTTGATGAAATCCAATCTGGTCATCCTGTTGAGATTGCAACAGAAGCATCCGTGCAGCGGGTGGAGGAGATGATTAGAGGTGACAGGCGAGTAACGATAGACTCTGTAGCATCTGCAATAGGGTGCTCACATGGTTCAGCATACAGCATAATGCGTGATCGACTGAAATTTAAGAAAGTGTGCTGAAGGTGGGACCCAGGCAATTGAAGGAGGAACACAAAATGAACCGATTTGGCCTGTCCTTGCATCATCTCTGTCGATACGAAGATGAAGGAGAAGGCATGCTGAACAGGATTGTTACTGGGGACGAATCATGGGCGCATCACTACCAGCCCGAATCAAAGTGTGCTTCAATGCAATGGAAACACCCTTCTTTGCCTTGTGTCCAAACATTCAAGGTTACGCCATCAGCAGGGAAGGTTATGCTGACAGTGTTCTGGGATTGTCAAGGAGTGCTTTTAACCAATTTCAAGAAGAAAGGTGACAATGTGAATTCTGAATCGTACTGTGAAGTTCTATCGATGCTTCAAGATGCAATTCGAAGAAAACGTCCAGGACTGCTGACTAGAGGAGTGTTGCTTCTTCATGACAATGCCAGACCACATACGGCTTAATTAACTCAGGAGAAAATTAACCAACTAAGATGGGAAGTTCTGGAACATCCACCTTACAGCCCCGACTTAGCCCCTAGCGATTTCCACCTTTTTGGTCCACTGAAAACCCACCTTGGCAGGAGACATTTCGCGAATGATGCCGAAGTTGAATGTGAAGTGAAAACGTGGTTTAGAAACAGAGCACGCAGTTCTATGCAGTCAGTTTGGGAGGATTTAAATAACGATGGGATAAGTGCATCAATGTTGGTGGAAATTATGTTGAAAAATAAAGGGATAATGTATGTATAAAAATAAACTGGTTTCAAGTTGTTATCATATTCAGTTATTTTTCTACAGCCATTTGTGACTTACTTATTGACATCCCCGTACTATATTGGCAGTAAATGACTTTTTTTTTTTTTTGGACAGACAGTTACTACACAATCTTTAATTTATAGTTTGTTACAATGATCTTCAATTTACAGCTTGCTATTACTTTCTTAAATTTATAGTTTTTGCCAATACTATCCCCAATTAATAGTTGTAGTTATGTCACTCCATAAAATGCTACTGCTATCCTCAATTTAGAGTTCAATTTCGGGCATTCCATACACTGCTGCTACAACTATCCTCAATTTATAGTTCAAGTTATATCACTCCAAACACTGCTATTACCATCCTCAATTTACAGTTCAACTTATCAATCTCCATACACTGCTGTTACTATCCTCAATATACAGGTCAACTTATCAATCTCCATACACTGCTGTTACTATCCTCAATATACAGGCCAACTTATCAATCGCCATACACTGCTGTTACTATCCTCAATATACAGCTCAACTTATCAATCTCTGTACACTGCTGTTACTATCCTCAATTCACTGTTCAACTCATGAATCTCCATACACTGCTGTTACCACCTTTGATGCAGTTTCACAGGTAACCAACCTACCTGTCGTTGACCATGCAGTTTGTTGAGACTAGACTGCCCTCTTCGAGTGTCAGAGGCATCTATAACATCATCATGTACCAGGCTGGCCGTATGAATCATCTCCGTCACCATGGCAACAATCCGCTGGGACTCTGAAACACTGAGAGGGACATGTATAGCATCAGTGACATGGCCTCACATTGGAGTACTCACAAGGATTGGATCAATGATATAACACTGAAGATCATTACACATCTTTAAAATACATTTTATGACTTCATTGCCATAGATTATTTTATGCTACTAACACATCTGCACATAGTTTCTTCTTCGTTTTTCCGGAATGTTGTTTTGTACGTAATTACGTTGTGCCTGTTTACAGCAGAGCTGCGATATCTGCACCTTTTGGCCGACACACCCAACTTCTTCAGACTGTTGATTGGGTTAACCTTCACTGGCACATTCATCGGTTGGTTTCATTTAGCACACAGTTTTATTTGCCTGAAAGAGGCTAATGAAACTAGAACATTATGTACAATAATAAGAAAATGGCAAACAGTTTTCTTTGGTCATGTGATGAGAAGAGAGGCACTGGAGAATATTGTGAAAACTGGAAAGATCAGGGGGAAGAGAGGCAGAGGCACACCAAGAGAAGTTATGCTGGATGGATTGAGACGGTGGCATGGAGGAATATCATCAGCAGAGTTGATCTAGAACACCAAAGACCGAGATCTGCGGAGAGTCATGAACGCCTACGCCAGCTGGCAGGGCACTTGATGATGATGGACACATCTCCATGCTTGGCTGCCAACACACATTTCCACAGGAACACAATTCCTGCCACGGTGGTACTTTAGTACCAGCTCAGGAGTAGATTCACATCACAGCCGGGGGATGCTAATCCTTATTGGACACCCACACGTTGCCTTTGACTTTTCTTTGACAAGAAAGTATCAGTACCTTATTACAAGAAGTATGAGCATTAGGGAGTAACTGATAAACACATGGTGGTTTGCTTGGTATAAAATGAGTTAACCAACATCACATACAAACTATGGAAGGCTATGAACAATATAAATATATCATTCATTGAGAATAATAGAAACATTAAATTGAATACAAGAAAATTACTCCATTAGCACCTTGCCGTCTTGACAGACGATAGTTTGTGCTCTAAAAAGGCATAATAACTTTTAACTATGGCGGTAGCGAGTGTGACTGATAAGGCCAATTTGCGCTGTAAATGTCCGTTCACAGTGGGTGCATGTGAACACGTGGTCATTTCCACCATCATGCACCATCTTACGTCTCAAACGCTTGGTGTGTGACTTTTCTGCAATAATTTTCTCCTTTGACTTTATTCCATTTCTGATATTTGCCCTCCATGCAACACGCTCAGCGGCGACTTGCTCCCAATGTGCATTATCAATGCCTGTATCAATCATGTCCCGCTTACACACATCTTTGTATCGTAGTAGAGGCCGACCCTGAGATCTCTTACCCATCTGTAATTCACCAAAAAAGATATCCTTTGGTATTCTACCATCATCCATCCTCCTAAGATGTCCTATCCATCTAAGTGTACGAAGACTGAGCATGGAATAAACTGTCACACAACCTGATCTTTCCAATACTTCAGTATTTGTGATTTTGTCTTGCCACTTAATACCAAGAATTCTTCGCAGACACCGCATATGAAAGCTGTTTAAATTGTTCTCTTGGTGTGAGTAAGTTGTCCAGGTTTCACTGCCATAGAGAAGAGTACTAAGGACACAGGCTTGATAGACAAGGACTTTTGTTTTGGCAGTAAGCTTCCTGTTCTCCCAGACTCTTTTTCTTAACCTGTTCATTGTTGTTGCTGCCTTACCAATCCGGATGTTGATTTCCTGATCTAGGGATAATTTGCTATTTACCACTGATCCTAGATATGTAAAATGGTCTACTATCTCTAGTTCGGCGTCGTCAATAAAGATTGATGGTACCCCATGTGCACCTTGTGACATAATCTGTGTCTTCTTTTTGCTAATTGTTAAACCAAATTCAGAACAAGCATTGGAGAATGCAGATAGTAGACATTGCAATTCTTCCTCAGAGTGGGTAGTAACTGCAGCATCATCTGCAAAAAGCAACTCTCTGATCAGTACCCTCCTAATTTTGGTCTTAGCCTTCAATCTCTGAGCATTGTAGAGGCCGCCATCTGAGCGTGAGTGAATGTATATACCACCATCCTGATCACGAAATGCATGTTTCAGTAGAAGTGAAAAGTATATTCCAAAGAGGGTGGGAGCTAGTACACAACCTTGCTTAACTCCACTCTTGATTTCAAATTCTTCAGAAGTTGCACCATCAAACTTGATTATACCCTTCATGCCTGTGTGGAACGATTCCACAATGGACAGAAGAGTTGGTGGGCAGCCAATCTTCTTTAGTGCCTTGAACAGACCCTCACGACTGACCAAATCAAATGCCTTTGTGAGGTCGATGAAGGCAATAAACAGTGGTTGATTCTGTTCACGGCATTTTTCTTGCATTTGTCGCAATGAGAATATCATATCAGTGGTAGACCGGTTCTGTCGAAAGCCACACTGTGATTCGGGGTAGACTTGATCTCCTAGGACTTGAAGTCTGCGCAGAACAATTCTGGCAAATACTTTTCCAACAATACACAGAAGTGAGATACCCCTATAGTTGTTGCAGTCGCTCCGATCGCCCTTGTTCTTGTACAGTGTTATGATGCTTGAATCTTTGAAATCCTGTGGGACTTGTCCTTCACGCCAGCATAGCTCTATTAGCTGGTGGATCTGTATAGTGAGTGTGTCTTGCCCACTCCTGATAACCTCTATTGGAATCTCATCCTTACCTGGAGCCTTGCCAGATGCAAGTTCATTTATAGCACACTTAACTTCTGTTATGGTGGTAAGTGTGTCCAGGTGGTCAAGAGTTGGTAGAGCCTCTATGGTGTTGAGGGCATCATCCGCTAGTTTGGTCTCACTTGAGTAAAGCTCCAAATAGTGCTCTACCCATCTGTCCATCTGCCGTTTCTTGTCAGTGATGATTTCTCCAGTCAAGGTTTTCAATGGTGCACTTCTTTTGATCACTGGACCACAGGCTTTCTTTATTCCTTCATACATGCTTCTTATGTCTCCCTTATCACTTGCGATTTGAATGGACTCACATAACTTGATCCAATAATCATTTGCACACTGTCTGGCAGCCTTTTGCACATCCTTCCTAGCTTGCCTTAGCTCACTCAGAGTGTTACGCGTTGGTCTTTCCTTGTTTCTTAAGAGAGCTTTCTTCTTCTTATCAATCAAGGGCTGCAGAGTCTCGCTGTTGGCCGCAAACCAGTCCTGCCTCTTATGATCCACAGTGCCGTAAACCCCTACGGCAGTTTTATAAAGAGTTTCCTTAATTTGACCCCACTTTTCATTTACTGTACAATTTTCTGGTGTATCAGTGAAAGCGTCTTCAAGTTGCTGTTGAAACTGAAAGCACTTTTCAGGATCATGAGTGTTAATAATATTAATCCTGGGGCTAGATTTGTGTTTAGCTGTGTAGATTCTCTTTGGTCTCAGTCTAACCCTTGCAACAACCAAAGAATGATCCGTATCAGAAAATTACTAGGTAGCAAATAACTCTTTAGGATAGACACAAAATATTAGGATAGTCACAAGCAGAGACTATATTGGCAAGTTTGCACAGCTGGGAGTTCCGTGGATGATGATGATACACTTAGACAGGTTCTACTTCCCTAAGCTGATGTGACTTCTAATGTACCATTGCCATAAGTGTAGGTCTACCAGAGCACTATACTGGCAAGTATGCACAGTTCCATGGATGATGATAATGATGCACATAGACAGGTTCTACTTCCCTAAATATCAACTGGGGAACCCCTTGAGGCCACTAAGACAGTTTATAAATAAACACAGATGTACTGTTTGGCGCTGGTAGAAGTAGAAGAAAGAATTAGAGATTAGAGGATGCACAAGACAACATAAAGATTGAAAGCTATAGTTACTGACCAGGATTTGCTGTCGTCATTTGGAGGTGACAGGTTCAAATTCCAGTCGGTAACTATAGCTTTCAATTTTTATGCTGTTTGTGTGTCCTCTAGTCTCTACTTCATTATTCTATATCTATGAACGCAAAACAGTACATGAGTTTGATTTGTAAACTACTTCCCTAAGCTGATCAGACTTCTAATGTAACATTACACTAAGTGTAGGTCTGAATGGGACTACAAACTTCAAGACAAGAGTAGTGATTTTGAGACAACAGCAAGCTTACAGAATATCAGAAAGTCACAGAGGCGACCTGCAACTTTCTGAGCTCTGATGAAGAAACTAAGTCTAATTTGTGCTTTATAAGTATCTTACAAAAATAGCCCAAGCTTGTAGACACACGAGGTCACCTGGGCTGAAAGGCTTAGAGTGCTCAGACTTCCTGTGTGCTGATGGCAAGGGTAGTGGGCTCATTTCAAACCCTGATTAGTTGGACTTGAACACCGACTTCTCATATAGAAAACAATGGCAAACTACTGAACATAAAGTTGCCCAGAAAATTAACCTGCGGTTGAATGCAATATCCTGGAAAGGACATGCAACGTTTTCTTCTTCTTCTCCTGCGTTCATCCGGAGAGTTTTTTTTTGGATGTGATTGCGTTGTGCCTGTTTACAGCAGAGCTGCGTTCTTGCACCGTTAGGCCGGCACATCCAACTTCTGCGAGCATTTGTTGACCGGGTTAACCTTTCCAGGGGTTTCTTAGGACGTTTGACTCTCACTGTTTCACTGTTGTGGTGTTATCCCCCATCCCAGCTGGCCCATTTAGAACAGCCGAACACATCCTGGTCAGCTCTCAAGGGAAGGCAGAGACAGACCATGGGCATTCCCCGCCATCCAAGGAGGCTTCCATAATTGCAGAGCCGACACATAGCGCTCTCGTACTGGGCTCACCCAAGGAATCATCACGTCGTGCACATGGCTGCTTACCCTCACTTCCGTAAATTGAGCCTTCCAGTCACTACAGAAACCAGAAGAATGCAGTCTGCAGATGACATCCACATAGTGAGCTTTCGATTCGGACTTTCCATGTAATGGATTTGCTATCCAAGCAATATTCCATTTCGTGCCACTAGGACACTTTTTCCACCTTTGATGACGCCCACAGTGAGCTTTCGATTCTGACTTTCCACATAATGGATTTGCTAGCCAAGCAATATTCCATTTCATGCCTCTGGGACGCTTTTGCTACCGACATACCTGTGGTATGAAGTGTGGCAGTCTTAGCACTTCTTCATGCACCTTTAGATGTCAACCTGAATGTACTTAAAGTAAGCTGCGGTCGACTTGAGCTTGTTGATATCTCCATAGAGCTTGTCCTCAAATGAAGCAGGCGTGAGCCAAAATATCTTTCTCTGTTCTGCATATATTGGGCACTCCTGCAGCAAATGTTTATCTGTCATTTTACCAGTTCCACAATTACATTCATCGGTATCTCCTATCTTTAGTTTATTTAACAAGTGGTATTTCAGCCTGTTATGTCCTGTGCGGAACCTGAAGATTGCTACTTGTTCTCTTCGGTTGAGTTTGTAATATGCATCATCCTTCTGGTGGCCTGGATGCTCCGATTCCCATTTGGTTCTATAAGTGCTTTTTATAAACCTCTTTGCCTCATTATAGGTTATGTCTTTGTCAGGCTGTGGTAGTCGTCCGCCCTCTTTTGCTAGTCTGTCAGCCTCTTCATTTCCAGGTATACTGCAATGTGATGGGATCCACTGTATTACAACTTTTTTGGATTTCTGACAGACCATAGAGAGCTGCTCTTAGGTCAGCTAGTTCTGTGCTGTTATTGCTCTTCAGTATTGAGACAGCTGACTTTGCATTTGTGAAGATAGCTATTTGCTTCTCTTTATTTTCCTCCATCAAGAGCATTTCTGCTGCAGTTTTCATAGCTTCTACCTCTGCTCTGAATTTACTTGAAAGTTTTCCGGTTGCCATTGACTGTTTTTTTTCACTCCAGTTTTTAAATTTAGGAGACTTCCTCCTCCATTTTTTATTGAATAATTGGCTGATCCATCTTTATATGCATGGGCCCAATTGCTACTTGGGTAATGTTCTTTTCTGTAGTTTAGGGCTACTTTTCTTCTTTCTGTTTCATTCCCAGTATTCTTTTTCTCAATACCAGGAATGTTTTCTATCACCTCAGGCAGTTGCTGCTGTCTCCAAGCTGGGAACTTGTGTCCATTGTAAATGGGTTTGACTGTTGATTTGTTAAGTATAGGATCTGCCCTAATCTTTCATTTTGTGGTTTCTACAAAGTTGCTACGCTTCAGTCTTCCCTTTCCAAAACCATTAAAACTTTTATAACGGGGTGGTCTGTCAATCTTCTAAATTTTTCTGCTTGTTGCTGGGCTCTGCTATCTCTTCTATCCTGCATTGGTTGTAAACAATTGATCTTTTCTAGTTCCTTAATAGGTGTCCTCAGGCTTCCAGTTATGATCCGCATTCCTTGATTTTGGGCTCTACTTATTTTGTTAGTTTGACTTAGCTGCTGTTGCCCAAGCTGCGGTGCCATATTCCAGTACTGGCCTCACCCGTCCAGTATATAAAACTTCTTGAGAACTTTCTCATCTGCTCCCCATGTTGTACCAGCAAGCTTTTTCATGATTGCCATTCTCTGCCTTGCTCTTGTTCGATTTTTTTCAACCTGTGTCTTCCATGTCAGGCGACGATCAAAGGTAACTCCTAGATAGTTTGGATTTTCTTCATGGCTCAATATTTTTCCATTCATTACTAGCTTAGGGTGCTGAGTTTTATTTGAGAGGGAGAACACTGTGCATGTTGTTTTCTCCTCACTTATCTTCACTAGCCATAATTTTGACCAGTCCTCTAGCGCTAATAAGGCTTGCTGTATTCTGCTGTTAGCTGTACTAATATATTCTTCAGATGTCCATATGGCTAGGTCATCTGCAAAGGAGGATGTGTGTACTCTGGCTGGAAAATTTTCTGTGATGTCATTTATATATGCTAGGAATAATATTGGTGAAAGAACTCCTCCTTGGGGGACACCTTGCTCCAACAGCATCATTTTGCTGGTTTGTCCTTGTACTTTTGTCCTGGCAGTTCTGTTCTCAAGGTAGTGGCTGATCCATTTATACATTTTCCCACAAACATGCATTGTTTGCAGTTTTACTTTCAGTCCTTCCTTCCATACCTTATCAAATGCATTTCTAAATCTATCCGGACCGCTAGTGTGTGCTTTTTCTCTTGGAAGGCATCCTCTATTTCCTGAGCTATATAGATTATTTGATCTTCAGTGGATTTTTACTTTCTGAATCCTGCTTGGTGTGGTGTTAAGGGTTGGTTTTCTTCCAGACACCATGTTAGTGTGCCATTGATAATGCGTTCCATTAATTTTCGTACACAGCTAAGTAGACTGATACGTCAATAGCCATTTGGTTCTTCCAGGTCTTTTCCTTTCTTTGGGACTGGTATTAGTATAGCTTCCTTCCATGCCTCTGGCTGAAGGTTCAATTCCCAGATCCCCGGGAAGGTTAATCCGGTCAACAAACGCCCGCAGAAGTCGGATGTGTCGGCCTAAAGGCGCAGTATCGCAGCGAACAGACACAACGCAATCACATCCCAAAAAAGACTCTGGATGAATGCAGCAGAAGAAGAATTCCCAGATGAGAGATTGTTTTCCTGTACGTATGTCTCTGTGCTGGTGTGCTACCAGGGCCCAACAGGGAAACAAAGAAGAGTAACACCATAACCTACCATGCATGTCATATAAGAGGCGACTAAGGAACGTTGGAATAAAACTGGCTACCTCATCCAGTGGAAAACTTAGCTGCAGAATCCAAACAATCATCAACAAGTCAACAACATGCCTGGCGTGAGTTCATTGAGTGCCTATGCCTCACTGGGAACTGAAAGGCAGAAAGAGAAGAAATACATCCTTGGTGTTCGTAGGTCAGCATGGCTGAATGGATAAGAATTTGTGTTCTTAAACATCCGGTGTGCTGATGCCAAGGTAAGGGGTTCAACCCCTACACCAGACAGTGGGGCTAACATGTTGGACTATTGTCCTTGACTTGGGGACGTCAATTATAAGTACCTCTGAAGTCAGAGTGGGTTCACCTGATGGCGACAGACACTATTAATAGGGAAAATAGACTATGCTTGCGTTCAAAGCGAGCGAGAGCAAAAAACCAAATCTTTGGTGTTCATTCAGCTTCATCAACAGAAACAAAACATTTCTCTGGAAAAGAAAGATGCTAAGAAAGCCGGTTGGCCTACATTATAATACTAACTGCTAATATGCGTGAAGCTCTACCACTTCACATAGGAAATATCTTTCCTGGCTACAAATCTAGTAAAAAAATTGTGCATGTGTTTTGCAGGACATTGCACTCAACCTGGTAGTGTAACATAAAACATGATATTACCTATCACCCAAGTTGTTATGGATATTGCAAGTCTTGGACATGAGTAAAGCCACCATAGGACGAAATGTTTTGCCTTTACCATCAAAATAGTAATGAGACATGGTTCTCAACTGCAGCTCTTCTGTAGACAGTTCCTGTAAAATAGTTTAAATAGAACCCAAGTTGTTATGAAAGCTGCAGGTCCTTAACACAAGAAAAGCCAACAGAGGACAAAATGCAACTCCTTTACCATCAACACAGACTTAAGACATGGTTTGCATATAAAGTTACTGACTATACAATTCTTCTCACATGTTGCAAGACAGACAACAGAACCCCAGTTGTGAATCTGCTATGGGAATATGTTTTATAACTATAAAACATCATTACCTATTACCCAAGTTGTTATGGAAATTGCAAGTCTTGGTCACAAGAAAGGCCACCAATGGACAAAATGCTTTGCCTTACCATAAAAATAGTAATGGCACAGTTTTCAACTGTATCTCTTCTGCGGGCAGTTCCTGCAAAATTTAAGATGAACAACACGACCCAAATTGTAATGGAATTTCAAAGTCTTCAACACAAGTATTACTATCACCAATATCCCCCCCCCCCCCCCATTTAATATCAAAATGGTAATAAGACACAAGGGGGAGCCACGGCTGAGAGGTTACAGGTCGATCTCAGCGTAGAGCAGGGAAGTTTTCCAAGAGTTCCTGGTATCATCTTCTGCGTTCATCCAAAATATTTGTTTGCCTGTTTACAGAAGAGCTGTGGTTTTTGCACCTTTCGGCCAACACACCCGACTTCTTTGGGTGCTTGTTGACCGGGTTAACCTTCTTAACTGTTTCATAGGACATTCGACTCTCAATGTTGTGGTGTTTTCAACCGACCATCTACAGGAGATGCCCCAACTGGTCCATCTAGAATAGCCGAAGGCATGCCTGTCGTCCTTCAAGGGAAGGTGGGGGTAGAACCATGGGCATTTGCTGCCATCCAAGGAGGATTCCATAATTACAAAGCAGGCACATAGTGGGCTCACCCAAGGAATAATCAAGTCCTGCACATAGCTGATTAGCCTCACTTCCGTATACTGGGTCTTCCATTACCACAGGCTGCTCCTCTGGAGACCAGAAGAATACAGTCTGCAGATGATGTCCACAAAATTAGCTTTCGATTCAGACTTTCCATGCAATCAATTCACTAGCCAAGCAATATTCCATTTCATAGCCAGAGGCGCTTTTGTCACCTTTCATGACGTCCACACAATCAGCTTTCGTTTAGGACTTTCCACGTAATGGATTTGATAGCCAAACAATATTCCATTTCATTTTTTACCACCGACATACCTGCGGCATGAAATGTGGCAAGCCAGGGATGTTACTCTTCTTTGTAGACCAAATGTCAACCTAAATATAGTTAAAGAAACTAGCAGTCAACTGCTAGCTAACTAAAAAATAAATAACAAAAATGAAAGAAAACTACCTCAGATAAGAATGAAGTCAATCATCTCAGCTTGTGGTACAAGAAAAGAATGACAAAAAAGAAATAAATTATCTTAGGTCATGGTACAACATAAATTCAATACCAAACTACCTTACGTATGTCTGAAGAAAGTTTGCTCATTTCTTCAAACACTAGTTCATAAGGATGAGGTGAAGCAGTTGAAGGCTTTGAACTATCTTCCTGAGTTGTGGAATACTGTCTGGCTGGTCGAGGTCTGCAGTCATGGAAAAATAGAAAACTAGCTATAGAAAAACCGGGAGATAAATGGCATCTTTTGTGGATATGTGCGAAAGAAGGAGCTCCTACACATTCTGAATGTGGTTTATGGTGGTGGTGGTGGTGGTAAAATCGCTGGTGAGCTGTACTTTGTAAACCCGTGTCTTTCTGAAACACAGAAATAACATAAATGTTTTAAGTAAAGTTGAATTGAGAGATCACAACTGTATAAAGTGGAACAGAACAGCCCAATTCTACTCTTAGGAAGATGCTGGACTCCTATAGTGGGTCCAAGAACCAGTAATGTCGGTCAGTAGTTGCTTAAGGTGGCTGTAGTAGGTTTTCCCTGACGCTTGACAATTGTAGTGGTGATTTGTTTTAGGTAAGTGTTAGAAATGTCTGCACAACAATACATGTTAGCTGCTGACATAATTTAAATGTGAACCATTACTCCAACCTGTCCTATCTGTTGCTATATCCTCCAGCTCCATCCATGTCCCCCACATGTTATCCATTACTCCAACCTGTCCTATCTGTTGCTATATCCTGCAGCTCCATCCATGTCCCCCACATGTTAACCATCTCTGTCTCTCTTCTTCATGTTTGTTTTTTCTGGAGCTTGCTCACTTTGAACTCAAGCTTAGTCCAACACATGCTACTACTTCTAGTGCACCGGACTGATATTTGTGTGTGGATTAGCTTTCCCTAATACCAGTGCCCCTCGCCATTAGGCCAACCCACTCCGACTTCAGAGGTACTGGTAATTTACGTACCGTTGTATGGGTTGAACCCGCTACCTCGCCATCAGCACGCAAGATGTTTAAGAACGAGTGCTCTTACCCATTTGGCCATGCTGACCTGCAGCCAAATATAAGAGTGGTGCTCTTTCCCTTCATCAGTAAGTAGTGTTGTATATTATTATGCTTCTGGCAAACATCAGTTGCCTTCGCTAGTTTAAGCTCTATAATAAGCTCTAGATATTGTTTTTCACCTTCTGTTCTGGAAAGTATAATTTTAGAAATGAAGTAGCTGCTCTGTCTGGTCTGCTAAAAATCTGTCAGTTTTTAAAAGCTAAGACCATTGATGAGGAATCGGTTAAAATAGGACAGAGGAGAAAAAACAACTAAATATAATTCAGGAGCCAGCTCCTTTTTCTCAGAAGCCAGAACATCTTTTTTTGCATGTAAGGTACAGGCAAAGTATCATCATCATCATCAAGTGCCGTGCCAGCTGGCGTAGGCGTTCATGGCTCTCCACAGATCTCAGTCTTTGGTGTTCTGGATCAACTCTGCTGATGATATTCCTCCATGCCACCGTCTCAATCCGTCCAGCATCATTTCTCTTGGTCTGCCTCTCTTCCCCTCGATCTTTCCAGTTGCCACGATGTTCTCCAATGCCTCTCTTCTCATCACATGACCAAAAAATATACACATGGGCAAAATATACAACTGAAAATTCAGGCATTAGGTAGAAATTTTCAGGTGCCATGACGACCAAGTGCCTGGATTTTTATACCACTAGTTTCGGGGAAGGATTTAAATATCGCAACTATTATAAGTAGAGATTATTTTGTCAGCTAACTCATGTTGCACAAAATGTCATGAAAGGTAAGCATGAAAACTTTCTTTACAACTAACGCAATAAACAACTAATACTATTGGTATTTTACTATTAAAATAATGCAGGTCCAATTAAGCAAGGTCCTAAGTATCAGGGAAAAAAATAAGATAATACAACCAGCAACTTTGCATTGCATGTAGGTCTATGTCCAGGGTTTCTCTTTTTTCTATTCGTTTTGCATGACTCATTCATGCAGATAACTGGGGATCTGATATTTGGAGATGCTTAAAGGTAATTGAATATTCAACTAGCTGTTTTTTTAAACCGGGTTGTTTCAGGGTAGTTTTGTTACCACCATTGAACCAAGAAGTGAGGAGAAGATGATGCCCTTGGTAGGACACAAATTGAGACAACCTGAGAATAGTGTTTTATATTAGAAAGTCCTTTGCCAGGATCCCATACAGCAAACATAATAGAAAGACAAAAGCACATGAAGAAGAGTGAGACGGGTTCAGCATGGCCGAATTGATAAGAGAGCTTGTTCTTAAACAGTAACCGATTTATCACTAGAACAAACATTCCTGTAAAGAAGGCCTGTATGAAAGGGAAAACATTAGTTTTTAAAGGCAATTAGTTACAGGCTGAAGACATACTTATATGAAGAAGATGGATAGCACAATAAGAATTTTACAACTGTATAGGGGTTACGGATGCAGTTCGTGATCCCACGCACCCATGTTCGAAACACAGTTACGCGCGATTTGGTAGCAACCAGCATTGTGCTGGAATTTTACGAAATTGTATGGGTGCCGGTCGTTTAGAAAGCAATGGCAAACTACTGAAAGTAAACTTGCCAAGAATCAACAACAGCAAAAAATGCTGGTGATGACTGCAAATGATATGCAACTAAAAATAATGGTGTATGAAGGGACAATGTCAAATTCTATGCATTATGAAATTCAAAACAATGTTTTCCCATAGTGAATTTGAATAACGATAACACAAACAATAGATTGCATGATTTATTGCCTGGCATATTTCACTGCACCTCGTCAGGTACATACTGCAGAAATCACACAACATAAACTAAAGTGATTAGATAAATCCTTCAAGCTGAATTTTAAACATATTCACACAGCAATTTCAATTGTGAAAAGCGAAAATCACAACTTATATCTGAACATAGCAAACACAAAGCTAATGCATACAGATAAAACTAATATGGAGGAAGTAATAATGGAGTAAGTTAATGAGGAAAAATTGGAGGTGGTGGAAAATTTTGAATATCTTGGGTCAACAATGGTGACGCAGTGTAAGAAATTAAAATATGAATATCTAATGCTCTTCAAAGACTAAAACAACTAAATAAATTGTGGCGTCGGACAGATAAACCTACAAAAGTTTGATTTTTAAGACCATGCATCTTTCCCATTGCAACGTACACCTGTGAGACCTGGACACTTAATAAACACTTAATGAGCATAGCCTACGATGGGTAACGTTGTAATATTCTGTTATGATAATTTGACGTGTCCAGTGTGTGCCGCGTGGTTACACACCCGCTGCACACGCCAGTGATCCGGGGCTTGTTTCCGGATCCGGTCAGGGATATACACTACTGACGAGCTCAAATGAGAGCGAAACTCGAGTATAGTGCTTCCATATTGACGTGGATATGCCTTAGGTTCATACCAGAAAACGATCAGCGTTGCCAGTAGTGGGTTGTGCACTATATTTAAACTTAATAAACAAGCTGAACAGTGCATAAACGCCTTTGAATATAAATGTTACAGATGGGTTCTAAGAATATCTTGGATAAAGGAAAGAACAAATGCATCCATATGACAAGATCTGAGTATTGAAGATGGTTGGCTACTAAAGATGATAAAACAAAGAAAATTGAAATATTTTGGTCACTTGAGACGTCATGAAAGTTTGGAGAGAACAATAATGGAGGGGTATATGCCTGGGAAGAGAGGAATGAGTTGTGTTGAGTTGAGTTAAGAACCAACATCACTGCACTCAAGACATTCCCTTTTGTGCTCCGTCCCCTCATTCAACAGCCAGCGAAGAGTCATACTACTAATCGTTCCAACCGCTATCTGATTTTAAGTTCTCCTGGTCTTCCCTCTCAGTTTTGAGATTCTTCCAGAACCCTTACCGATCCCCTGCTATCTCATTCTTTCCACATACAGGTTCTCAATCTGTTCCCCCAGCTTCTTCACCTAGTCCCACAAATGCATGACTACCTCCCCCTTGTCCATAGGCAATCTACCACCAAGAAGTGCATTCCCTGCCAGCCTATTAATTCCCCCGCAACCTCGCAAGGCCAGGGCGAAATATCCATACAATTCTCACAACTAGTGACCTCTGAAACGACGATAGCCATTCGACACGAAACATTCCTTTCTCCACCTTACTAAGCATACTCTTTGAATCCGCAATGAATACAATGTGTGTTGCAGTAGTCTCCTCTAACAACAGAATGCCGCTGTTACTGCTTCCACCTCCTTTCTCATGCTGGAGGTCATAGTCTCATATGTCGGACTCCTTTTTTCAAGACTCATCCATTAGCCTTTGCAATAAAACCCCAACCACTACGTTTGTTTCTCACCACTGACCCATCGGTGTCGATGACTATGTCACCATGATGTGTGTTACTCTGGATCAGTTGTTGCACTTCAAACTCAGTTGTCCATTCTCTGCACTCATAACCCAGTGTTACTATTACATTGTGCCAGCCCATCATGTCTTTCGGAACTTCAAATCACTCTTTTTCATGATTGATTATCTCCAGATCACACACCTGATGTATAGATATTTCTGCCTGTGCCATCCAGGACCTGCCTCGTCTTAGTCTATGACCCTTGACCATATCCATGGCTGCATGCAGGGGGTGATCCCAATCTGCAGCAACTGTCGGGTACCATTTGCCCTGAAGGACTCTATGTCTATCCGTCACTGTTGGTAGCGCCAGGATAGCCTCATGCATATAAATGGTGTGTCCTTTATGCACCCCAGGATTACCCGCTTGGCAGCATTTTGTATGCGCTCCAACCTTTCAAGCTGGCTCTTTGATATTGTCAGCAGCCCCAAACCATACTCATTGACAGAAATTATTAACTGCTGAAAGAGCCTGTAAAGCAGGGGTGGCCAACACGAGGCCCGCAGGCCACATGCGGCCTGCCGGGAGTCATGTTGCGGCCCGCGGAGTGGGAAGCAACGATGTGGTCGAGGCCGTAGCACGCTTGCTTGCTTAATTTAATTAACAAAAAACAACAACAAAATTAGGTGCGTGGCCTGGCAGGAATATTATTTCTGAAATTTGGCCCGCCTGCTAAAAACGTTGGCCACCCCTGCTGTAAAGCATCCTTTGATCTACCTCGGTTGCTGCCAACGCCCTCAGTGCATTAAGTCCCCTACCAGCCTTCACCACAAAATCCCCCACGTGATCCTTAAAAGACAAACACCTGTCAAAGGTGATACCCAAGTACTTCAATTTACTCTCTCCACTAAGAGGACATCCATTCAACATAATACCTGGAACATTTGCCTTGACGATCCGGTTATCCAGGGAGTACCACACAACTGATGCCTTGTCTGGGTTTATAACGGCCCCTGCGTCCTGCACCACTCTCCTACCCTGTTTACTGCCACCTGTAAGTCTTCTGCCAAGCCGGCCCTGTCTGTACACCAGTACATCATCTAAAAATGTCCAGATTCTACCCACACCTGGTGTCTCAATAGCTGTGAATATGCTGGTGTAGACATTAAAGAGCACTGGGGACAAGGCAGATCCCTATGGCGACCCAGGTGTAATAGTACAAGGGTCAGAAGACCAGAAACCCATGCACAGTGCAACCTTATGCTCATAGAGGACTGCCGCAACCCATCTGACAAGGCAAGGGCAGACATCCATGCCCAACAGTCTGTATATCAACCGATCATACCTGACCCTGTTATACACATCCTCCAGGTAATGAGCTACCGCCACTGTCTCTTGTTTATCCTGGAAACACTCGCAGACATTAAATGCAAAAATTGCAGCATTGATCCAGGTGTCTTTCCTAGGTCGGTAACTCCCGAGCCCTTTGGGAAGCAGATTACGACTTTCCAAATGTTGCTGCAGCCTGTGTTTTTTAGGACTTTGCCATATGTGTTTTGCAGGGGTATGATTCGGTATCCATTAAGTCTGGAGTGATCTTTACCTGGCTTTGGGAGTGGGACCAGTTAGCTATGCAGCCAATTGTGGGGTATTTCTGCCGAGAGGAAGAAGAAGGCCAAAGAAAAGATGGGTGCATGTCACAGCCTCACATTATCCACATTATCCGGTAAACTAACATTAGTTAATAGATATTAGCCAAGGGCTACAACTCCCGCCCAAAAGGAAAGAAGTAAGACCCTCGAAGGCCAGAGTATTCCAGAACCTTCTCGAAGGACTGGTCAGTGAGTCCACTGTCCCGTGGACACTGATGTGGCCCGCCTATTGCGGGGTCCACGAGGAACTCGAACAGAGTTACCACCCGTGTCGAATTGCAACACGTGTGGATCGGCAGAGAGAGACGGGACATCGAAGAGGCAACAGGGCCTGCCTTAGAGGGACTCAATAGTTTAGACCCATGTGTATTTGGGGTTTATAGACATATGCTAGATAGTATGCTTAGAATGTTTGATGATGTTAAACTGTGTGATGATGTTAAACCTCTGTGATATGCAACTCAGTGCGGGCTTGTTAAACCCACTGCGCCAACGCACTGTATATTGAAATACAATAAATGTTAGATATTATAGCTAACGGAGTTATTGTTGCCTGTGTGAGCCCGAGCTCAGATACCTAGACATCCAACACGCTGACAGGCTTTTTGGGGGCTAGGCTCCGGTTTTGGCATAAGCTTTACATATAAACGGCTATTGATTGCCAAGTAAAATAGTAAATTAATCATATCAAATTGATGTTTGAAGAAGTTTAACAAATTTGCATCTATCTAGTGATGAACTAGTATTAATATGAGTCCCTCTGCAGCTAGTCTCTCAATGATGTTATTACTATAAACTATTTTGACATAACTGTGACATTTTTTGACTGTTACTAATGTTTTCTCATTCTACGAGCAGATTGTTCCGCGAATTGTGTGCTGTGTAACCTATGTAAACTATCCAACATTGGCGAGAGTACAAGACAACATTCACAAGTTCTGGGATCATAAGATAAGTTTCACATCATGCCCATTGCAACCCTAAGCGGTACTTATCACCATCCATCCATGTATCATTTTGCTTTGCATTGATTTGTATGTATATTCATGACCTTGTAACCAACATAACTTTGCATTTGGATTTACGCATGTAATAATTAAGGGAGATAACTAAATTTTCTACTCCCCAACATTTTTCTAAGGGATTTAACTTCAGTAAAATTACCAACAAGTAAAAATCAAGATGTCTACTTTAGATAAATGTATTGAGCAAGGTATTAAATTAGGTTATAAAGAAGAGAAACTGTCAGAATGGGCACAGAAGACGCACGCAGAGAACATTGCCCATGAAGAAAGAGCGATAGAACGAGAAGAAAAGAAGATGCAAATGGAGGCAGAAGAGAAAAGGATGCAGATGCAATTACAGGCTCAAGAGAAACAATTAGAGCTTGAGGCGGCGGCCAAATTAGCCCAATTGAATGCCGATACACAAATAAAACTAAAGCAGATGGAAATCGATTCCAACGTGGAAATATCTGTAAATAAACTAAGAAGCAAAGAGGAAGAACAGAAATATAACAAGTATAAAGGCCTCGTCAAGGCATTCTGCTCAGGAGATTCCATCAGTGCATACCTGGAAAATTTTGAGTGTCTAATGTCCTACCATAAGATCATAAAATCAGATTGGTCATTTATTTTAATGAGAAACTTAGCTCTGGAACCTTTGAAAGTAATAGAGACAGTGCCACAGGAAATGAGAAAAGATTATGACTACTTAAAACAACGCATTCTCCAACATTTCTCTTTAGATACTGCAGGTTACCAACAACAGTTCGCTAAATTATCCCCTCAACCAAATCAAACCTTCATAGACTACGTGTCTACAGTTCAGGATGTGTGCACAAAGTGGATTAACTCAGCTAAGACTAACAACAGCCATGACAAACTAAAAGAACTCATTATTATTGACAAAATAGTTAGTACAATCCCCACAACTTTTGCTAAGTTTTAGAAACAAATGGACTGTAGGAGTATTCAGGATGTAGAGACAAAGGGGAACGCATTTTTCACACCGAACAGAGATATTTTCCAATTAAACCTAAATCAAAACGAAACAGCAGTGGTAAACACTAGATACTCGAAACCAACTGAAAGCAAGTTTAAACCACGTTCAAATGTCAGGAAGCCAGTTAAGTGCCAATATTGTAGTTTGACTCACGAAGAATACGCTATGTGCGATAAATCGCCCAACTATCCACACCATCTCAAAATGATTGTGGAGAAGCAGAAGAACAAGAGAACTGCGTACCAGAGAGCGGTCAAATGCTATTTTTGCAGTAGCTTTGGGCACTATAGTCGCTTTTGTGATGGCCGAAAATTACTAAAACAGGCCAATGCTGCACTAGTTGAAAGTTCCTCAGAGGAAGATATTGAGTTACTGAATGAGTGTGACATTCAAAACGAAAGTTTGAGTGAGCTAGGAAATGCAGTGCACATTATTGACACCATTACAGACAGTAAGTGTAACACCTGTACGAAATTCCAACTTGACACAACATTACTATGTGGCCACACTATCCCTATTTCAAATGAAACAGCCAATGCTGCCTTATCTTCTACAGGCAAGCTTAATTTTTCAACAGGGTTTGTAAATAACAAAAAGTGCACATTAATTCGTGATTCCGGCGCAACGCTCTGTGGGATTAAGAAAACATTAATCAACGACAAAGACTATACACACAAACACGTAACTTGTCGCACATTCTCAGGCACTATAGAGAAATACCCCCTTGCTCTTGTCGAAATTCGAACACCGTTCATATCAGGACTAGTATTGTGCGCAGCCCTTGAAAATCCGGTCGCTGATATTATACTTGGGAACCTGCCCAACATACGACCTTGCTCTGAAAAGGAAATCAGAGATTGGGAGCGGAAAAACGGTATACAACACCCAAACAGCGATCCGAAAGAGAAACACCATTCATGCTTGTCTCAATCTGCCAAAAGGACAAGGGAGACAACCAATGAAGTAATTCAGAAAGAATTCACCGAGGTGTATGATGCAGGGGCGGTCGAATCTGTCAATGATACGACCAATTTAAAACCTCGAATTGAGGATGCTAACGATCTACCAAGTACCAAGCCTGTAGATGTGCAACAACATACACAACACACGAATGCAATAACACGACAGACAACTCACAAAACTCACACCGACCAACTGCAGGAGTCACTAGAAATTGTAGCACCAAACACTACCATCACTAATTTTGGAGATGAACAAAAATCAGATCCTACACTTTCACCATATTTTAGGTTAGTAGGACTTAAACCAAAATTATCTAAGAACGCATCGTGGTCATTTACATTAAAGAACAATGTGTTGACTAGATTATACACTAGAGATCAGACCACAATACAGCAAGTAGTGTTACCACAAGCACATCGAGAGAAAGTACTAAAAATAGCCCATGATTCACCTTTTGGAGGTCATATGGGGTACGAAAAGACTAGAGCTAGGGTCCTGACCCAATTTTATTGGCCGAAATTTTGCCAAGACATAAAAACCTATTGTAGATCATGTGATATATGTCAGAAACTGGTGAAAAAGGGGAAAAACCCTACGGCAGAAGTCCAATCCACCACAACTGCCTCAAGGCCATTCCAAATCGTGGCAGTTGACCTAGTAGGTCCGTTGAATCACATCTCCCCCTCTGCCGTGCGTCCACCTTGACGAGGTAGAGGGGCTTGCGCGTTCCAATGACCCCAAGAGCTATGCCGACGGTAGCACAGCTACTGGTAGGGTCACCCATGTCGGACAGGTCAAGGGAGAGGGACCAGACGAAGTGACGCACAAACCTGCTGCCTTGTAGGTAGACTGGGGACAGTCAAAGGCTAGGGAAAGCATCCCAAAAAGTGCTTGTCGAAATCGGATGTACTGAGCCACAAGCTTGACAAAGAAGTGCAACGTAACTTTATCATTTCATGATGCCACAGATGAAAATTAATCGTTATGGTGCTAATCCCGTGAAGTCCCATCAGGCGGTGATAGTGCCGGGCCCCCTGCCTCGAGGGGGTCCACCCATGACTACTGGTGGTCACCTTCCCCTGTGCTGTGGAGTCAAGGCACAGAGGAGTAGGTTAAGAGCTATTGACCAAATACCAAGGACACTCAACATACTACAGTGGAATGCCGAAGGAGTTTATAACAAGAAAGAATCCCTGACACAGCGTCTTCATAAAGATAGAATAGATGTGGCATGTATTCAAGAGACACACTTCAATGCCAATCGCAAATTTTCAGTCAGAGGATATCAGGCCACACGTTTCGACCGCGAAGGACATAAAGGAGGAGTTCTAATACTTACACGAAATACAATACCTTGCAGCGAAGTATCTGTGATCTCTGACAACCAAACAGAAATTATAGGTGTTGATATAATGATAAAGGACGTGAAAATAAGAATCTACAATCTGTATAGTCCAGCAGATAAGGACCTTACACTCTCAAACATGAAAATAACTGACACAAACTGCATTATTGTCGGAGACTTTAATAGCCGTTCAGAAAGATGGGGATACCCAGATACTGACAAAAGAGGAGATGAATTGGAGGACTGGGAAATAGACTCAAATCTCCATCTACTCAACAAAGCGGATGACACACCGAGCTTCTACTCCAGAAGATGGCTTACCACTTCTACTCCAGACTTAGCTTTCTGCACAGGAGACATCCTCCACAAAATCGATCGCCATGTGCTGGACCAATTAGCAGGTAGTGACCACAGACCAATCAAGCTTGTAATGAATATGGAGTATGTTCCACAGGAGCAAAAGCCCTTGCCCCGCTGGAATTACAAACGAGCAGATTGGGACAGATTTGCCATACTAACAGACAAATATTGTGATAACATAAATACACGATATGGCAACATAAAGCAAATGGTGGAAAGTCTAAACAGAGCGATAATACAGGCAGCCACTGAGTCCATTCCTAGAGGAGCGAGGAAAAATTACAAACCATACTGGACTGAAGAACTACAAAGTTTGGAGGACAAAGTTGAAGATGCCAGGAAGACAGCAGAGAGAGAACAAACAATTGAAGCGAATATCTCTCTCAAAGCCATCTCAGCAAAATATAAAAGAACAGTAAATCAAACAACAAGAGATTGTTGGAGGGAAAAAACAGAAAACCTGAATTTTGACAGGGATGGAAACAAATTATGGAAACTAGTGAAAGCCATGAACAATGAAGGACCTAGAAACAAACAAATAACAATTAAACAAGGAAATGCCTTGCTTACAGGAAAAAAGGCTGCAAATGCACTAATGGAACACTATGCAAATGCAAACCACATTGATATTACAACCGAACAAAAGAAAGCAATCAAAGACAAACAGATACATCATAGAAATACAGAGACAGCAGCAGAATATATGATGGCAAATCTAACAATGGAAGAAATGGAACAGGCAATGAATACCCTAAAAAAGAAGAAATCACCAGGAAAGGATGGAATCACAAATGAAATGCTAATAGGACTAGGCAACAAGGCAAAGAAGAAACTACTAGCAGTCCTAAATAACAGCTGGAAGAGAGGAATAGTCCCACAGGCATGGATGGAAGCTATACTAATACCAGTCCCAAAGAAAGGAAAAGACCTGGAAGAACCAAATGGCTATCGACCTATCAGTCTACTTAGCTGTGTAGGAAAATTAATGGAACGCATTATCAATGGCAGGCTAACATGGCATCTGGAAGAAAACAAACTCTTAACACCACACCAAGCAGGATTCAGAAAGTACAGATCCACTGAAGATCAAATAACCTATATAGCTCAGGAAATAGAGGATGCCTTCCAAGAGAAAAAGCACACACTAGCAGTCTGGATAGATTTAGAAAAAGCATTTGATAAAGTATGGAAGGAAGGACTGAAAGTAAAACTGCAAAACATGCATGTTTGTGGAAAAATGTATAAATGGATCAGCCACTACCTTGAGAACAGAACTGCCAGGACAAAAGTACAAGGACAAACAAGCAAAATGATGCTGCTGGAGCAAGGTGTCCCCCAAGGAGGAGTTCTTTCACCAACATTATTCCTAGCATATATAAATGACATCACAGAAAATTTTCCAGCCAGAGTACACACATCCTCCTTTGCAGATGACCTAGCCATATGGACATCTGAAGAATATATTAGTACAGCTAACAGCAGAATACAGCAAGCCTTATTAGCGCTAGAGGACTGGTCAAAATCATGGCTAGTGAAGATAAGTGAGGAGAAAACAACATGCACAGTGTTCTCCCTCTCAAATAAAACTCAGCAACCTAAGCTGGTATTGAATGGAAAAATATTGCGCCATGAAGAAAATCCAAACTATCTAGGAGTCACCTTTGATCGTCGCCTGACATGGAAGACACAGGTTGAGAAAAATCGAACAAGAGCAAGGCAGAGAATGGCAATCATGAAAAAGCTTGCTGGTACAACGTGGGGAGCAGATGAGAAAGTTCTCAAGAAGTTATATACTGGACGGGTGAGGCCAGTACTGGAATATGGCATTGCAGCTTGGGCAACAGCAGCTAAGTCAAACTTTAACAAAATAAGTAGAGTCCAAAACCAAGGAATGCGAATCATAACTGGAAGCCTGAAGACAACGCCTATTAATGAACTAGAAAAGATCACTTGTTTACAACCAATGCAGGATAGAAGAGATAGCAGAGCCCAGCAACAAGCAGAAAAATTTAGAAGATTGACAGACCACCCTATGTACAACAGATTTAATGGTTTTGGAAAGGGAAGACTGAAGCGTAGCAACTTTGTAGAAACTGCAAAACGAAGGATTAGGGCAGATCCTATACTTAACATATCAACAGTCAAGCCCATACACAATGCACACAAGTTCCCAGCTTGGAGACAGCAGCAACTGCCTGAGATGATAGAAAACATTCCTGGTATTGAGAAAAAGAACACTCAGCATGAAACCGAAAGAAGAGAAATAACCCTAAACTACATAAAAGAACATTACCCAAGCAGGAATTGGACCCATGCATATACAGATGGATCAGCCAAAAATTCAATAGAGAATGGAGGAGGAGGAATTCTCCTAAATTTAAAAAATGGAGTGAAAAAAACACATTCAATGGCAACTGGAAAATTTTCAAGTAACTTCAAAGCGGAGGTAGAGGCTTTGAAAACTGCAGCAGAAATGCTCCTGATGGAGGAAAATAAAGAGAAGCAAATAGCTATCTTCACAGATGCAAAGTCAGCTGTCTCAATACTGAAGAGCAATAACAGCACAGAACTAACTGACCTAAGAGCAGCACTCCATGGTCTATGCCAGAAATCCAAGAAAGTTGTAATACAGTGGATCCCATCACATTGCAGTATACCTGGAAACGAAGAGGCTGACAGACTGGCAAAAGAGGGCGGACGACTACCACAGCCTGACATAGACATAACCTATAATGAGGCAAAGAGGTTGATAAAAAGCACTTATAGAACCAAATGGGAATCAGAGCATCCAGGCCATCAGAAGGATGATGCATATTACAAACTCGACCGAAGAGAACAAGTAGCAATCTTCAGACTCCGCACAGGACATAACAGGCTGAAATACCACTTGTTCAATAAACTAAAGATAGGAGATACCGATGAATGTAATTGTAGAACTGGAAAAATGACAACAAAACATTTGCTGCAGGATTGCCCAACGTATGCAGAACAGAGAAAGATATTTTGGCCCACACCTGCTTCATTTGAGGACAAGCTCTATGGAGATATCAACAAGCTCAAGTTGACCGCAGCTTACTTTAACTGCATACAGGTTGACATTTAAAGGTGCATGAAGACCCAGAGGCATGAAATGGAATATTGCTTGGATAGCAAATCCATTGTGTGGAAAGTCCAAATCGAAAGCTTGCTGGGTGGGCTTCATAAAAGGTGGAAAAGTGTTCTAGTGGCACGAAATGGAATATTGCTTGGATAGCAAATCCATTACGTGGAAAGTCCGAATCAAAAGCCCATTGTGTGGGCTTCATAAAAGGTGGAAAAGTGTCCTAGTGGCATGAAATGGAATATTGCTTGGATAGCAAATCCATTACGTGGAAAGTCCTAATCAAAAGCCCACTGTGTGGACTCCATAAAAGGTGGAAAAGTGTCCTAGTGGCACGAAATGGAATATTGCTTGGATAGCAAATCCATTACATGGAAAGTCCGAATCAAAAGCTCACTGTGTGGATGTCATCTGCAGACTGCATACTTCTGGTTTCCGGAAGAACAGCCTATGGTGAACGGAAGGCCCAATATACGGAAGTGAGGCTAAGCAGCCATGTGCAGGACGTGACGATTCCTTGGGTGAGCCCAGTACCAGAGCGCTATGTATCGGCTCTGCAAGTATGGAAGCCTCCTTGGATGGCGGGGAATGCCCATGGTCTGCCCCTGCCTTCCCTTGAGGGCAGACCAGGATCTTTGGCTGTTCTATATGGACCAGCTGGGATGGGGGATAACACCACAACAGTGAGAGTCAAACGTCCTAAGAAACCCCCGGGAAGGTTAACCCGGTCAACAAATGCCCGCAGAAGTCGGATGTGTCGGCCTAACGGCGCAAGAACGCAGCTCTGCTGTAAACAGGCACAACGCAATCACATCCGGAAAAAAAAAACTCCGGATGAACGAAGAAGAAGAAGAAGAATCACATCTCAAGTAAAGGGAATAGATATATTTTTACTCTTATTGATCTATGTACGAGATGGCCAGAAATGCTTCCTTTAAGATCTATCTCCTCTAAGGATGTGACGGACATATTGTTAAATATATTCTCCCGTTTTGGCTTTCCGGAGAAAATAATTTCAGATAGGGGAACCCAGTTCATATCCAATGCCACTCAATCGGTAACTAAGTTACTAGGCATAAAGCAATGTTTCACCAGTCCCTATCGACCGGCCGCAAATGGCATCTGCGAAAAACTAAATGGGGACCTGAAACATATGCTATCCAAAGTGACAGCTGAAAATCCAGCCGATTGGGATATACTTCTCCCAACGGTGCTGTTCGCATATAGAGAAGTCCCGCAATCAAGCACAGGGTTCTCTCCCTTCGAATTGATGTATGGAGCGAACCCAAGAGGACCTCTCACTATTTACAAAGATATCATATCACAACCTGTAAATATCCAACTACCCATTTCCACCTATGATTTAGTCACTGACACCAGAGACAAAATCATACGTTCCTTTATACTGGCCAGAACATCATTACAGGAGAAAGGTTTTAGGTACAGGCAGTACGCCAACAAAGGTGCAAAAACAATTGTATTAAAACCAGGTCAGGATATTTTACTACTGCTACCTGACAAGAGAGATTTACTATCAACCTCTTGGCAGGGACCATTTAAAATTGTTAGAAGAATTTCGGAAGTGGATTACGAAATTTCGTTGAATGGAAAGATGAAAATATTCCATGTAAATATGTTAAAACCATACTATGCTAGACAGGACACTGACACGAGTGAGCAGACGCAGCTAACTGATGACAGAAACGAAACGACAGTGACCCAACTGAGTGACATCTCGACAAACGAAGCATCGTTAACGACGCACTCTTACGACAACAAAGACGACGAAGACATATGTACATTACCGACAATATGTGATAACGACAGCGACAACCAATTTGACGACACATTGACAATGATTAATCTCGACGACGACGACAATGACATTGAGGACAATTTACAAACAGTAGCATCTGTGATAAATCAGACAGGCGTAGACAATACTGAAATCCCAGTACCGAGTATGAATGACGACGGTAGTATAAAGGACATACAAATCTCTGACACTCTGACACAACAGCAGCGACAAGACATTTTGACTCTCCTTAACGAGTATAAATCTATCTTTTCTAACAAACCTGGACGGACTGACAAAATAACACATTCAATTGTGTTGACAGATCTGACACCGGTCAAATGTAGACCATATTCTATTCCTCTGCATTATAGAGCAAATTTAGACAAGGAAATTTTGGATTTAGAGAAAAATAGAATAATTCAGAAATCTATGTCTCAATATTCTTCACCGATTGTCCTGGTGAAAAAGAAGGACCAAACAATTCGTTTGTGCATCGATTATCGAAGGTTAAATACAATAACCACCACGGATGCGGAGCCGATGAATAGCTGTGAAGACCTCATTTTGAACATGTCTCAATCATCCTTATTTTCAAAGGTTGATTTAGCGAAAGGTTATTGGCAAGTACCACTACACCCTGCTTCTAGATATATAACAGCATTCGCAACACCTCTCGGTTTGTACGAATGGAGATATCTTCCATTTGGTCTGAAGAACGCTCCCGCTACATTTGTTAGGTTAACTAGATTGCTATTGCACGGAATTAAAGATGTCCAAGCTTATATTGATGATATATGCATTCATTCTTCTAATATGACTTCCCACTTACTTACACTCAAACAAGTCTTCGACCAAATCTTTCTTTTCGGACTTACTATCAAACCTTCCAAGGTTGAAATAGGCTATAAACAAATAGACTTCCTTGGTCATAGAATTTCTGAAGGCAAACTGCTGACAGATGAGAAAATTGTTTCGAAGATTCTCAATCTAGAAGTTCCTACCACAAAGAAACAAATTAGAAGTTTATTAGGTCTTATAAATTATTATTCTAAATTTATACCAAATTGGGCAGAACTTACATCAGTGTTTTCTAATATGTTGACAAAAGATCATCCATCAAAAGTTTGTAAAAGTACCAGCTTAGAGGATGCAATATGCAGATTGAAACGCATTTTTTCTAATCCACCAGTCTTACGTTTACCAAACATAGATTTACCCTTTATTTTGACCACAGATTCGAGTGCTATCGCAATTGGAGGATGTTTAAGGCGATGTGCGGCAGTAAAAACATCGATTTTTGGTCAACTTAGCTATTTTTGGAATAGTTCATTTTTAGACACCTTATCATGTCTTCTATCAGATTCTGTACTTGTTTTTGTTTAAAAACTGTTATTTTTATGCAATATTCATAATTTACTGAACCCACCCTCTGTGTCAAATTGTCTAATTATTGACAATTGTTGAAAAATTGACGGTTTTCAAATCCTAGCAACGATATCTCAGGAAAACACGACACGCGCGTGTAAGGTATCCCTGGAAAGGTCGTGAACTTCCGTAACTGTTCGTGATACTCCGTGTTCGTCTAATCGGAAGCTCTTCTGTGTACATCGGGTTTATTCGTGTCTATCATCTTCCGGACACTTCCATATATGGAACATCGTAAGCAATCCGCGTTCGCCGATGGCTGAAATTGATCACGTGGGTTTCCAAAATGGCGGCTTTGTGTTGTTTACACCTGGCGACGTGCTGAAAGTTCATTGTTGACGACAGACTGACACGCATTGAAATATGCCTCGTTCTAAGAAATTTAACATCCAGTCATCTAGTCAACGTAAGTAATCTCTCAGACTACACCTCGCAAATGCTCGTAAGCAGCGAAAAGCCTATCAGAACATCGTAAACGATACAGATAATTCTGAAACTACTGAAAGTAAGCGACCCATGCCACTTCTTCCAAATCTAAGTGTTTTGACAGTGAATCTGAATGAATCAGTGCTATCGTGTTCTTCTCAAAGTTGTAGAAGTGATTCTTTTATTACCCGAAGCCAATTTAAAAGAGATACGTATAAATACACAACATCCACTAGCAGCAAGTATGATTCTGGTGACGACAATGGATATCAAAAACGGGAACACAGAGTAATCAGAGTTGATTGTTCAGAAATTGAGGCAATAATCAAATTGTTATGTTGTCCAGTTTGTAAAAATGATAGTCTTATTTTGAAAACTGACAGCAAGAAAGCCAAGGGATTAGCTGTGTATGCAGAGGTTTACTGCTCTTGTTGTGAAGAAGTAGTGTGTGGAAGATACCTATCTGAAAAAAGTAATGGATCTTTTGCTGTCAACAGCCAGTCAGTATATTCAGCATTAGTTTGTGGGATGGGTGCAACAACATTTAATAATTTTGTGATGTCGGTTCCTAAATCAATCAATCAATCATTTAATAATTTTTGTGAAAATATGAACCTGCAAGGTATTCATCAGAAAACATTTCACAGCAAAGAGAATAAACTATATTCAAAGATAGAAGATCTGGAGGACACTGTTTTTTCTCAAACCGTAAAGTATGTTCTACAGGCTCATGCACAACAGTCAGGCATAACTCTACATGACAATGATGTGCTAGATATTAGTGTCAGCTTTGATGGCACTTGGCTGACTAGAGGCCACACATCCCACATTGGAGTTGGCTGTGCAGTGGATGTTCTTACAGGAGTTTGCATAGATGCCCATGTTATGTCCACATATTGCCAGGTGTGTGAAACCACTTGTAAGACACTTTCCAGGGACAAACCAGATGAATTTGCAGCATGGAAGGCAGAACATCTTCTAAACTGTGACAACAATTTCAAAGGATCTGCTGGAATGATGGAGGTGAAGGGTGCTGTGGCGACGGTCTGTGGCCCGTCATAAACTTCGCTACACGTCAATACTTTCTGATGGTGACATAAAAACATTTGCGGAACATACCAAGATCAAACCATATGGGGATGACATTCAGATAGACAAAGAGGAGTGTATCAACCATGTCAGTAAACGCCTTGGAACAGCACTGCGCAAACTAAACTAAACTACTTAGTAGATGTGTGTCAGGACAAACTCAGAATTCAAATGAGTGTTTACACAGCTTGATATGGGCTCGATGCACTAAAGACAACTTTGCCTCACGCAAGCGCGTTCAGTTTGCAGTTGTAACTGCAGCAAGAGAGTTCAACTTTGGAGCTGCTGCTGCCCAAGACACTGCCCAGTTTTATGGACCTTCTACAGGCCTGCATATGCAGAGACTAGGAACATTTAGGATGCAGAAGCAAGTAAGAAATAGTCTGAAGTACAAGAAGGACAAACAAACTAAAAGACGCGACACTGTACGAGCGGCCAAACTGAAGAGACAAGGTGAGCTGCATGCCCTGGAGAGAGGTCCTGCATATTCAGCAGGACAATTTTAACACTCAAGGTTCAGTTTTACACTTTTTTTCTCCGTAAAAGAGTGCATTAGTAATAAAAAACAAAAAAATAATTAGTTTTTCCCCGTTTTCTCATTTTGCCAATTTTTTATACATAAGTACAATTGTTTTAAAAACTATTCGTTATATTTCACTCAAACTTTGCAGAGATATTCTTTATTATATCACTTACATTGTGAGTAGATTAATCTTGAAAATTACATTTTAGTTTTTGTGCTACACTAAAAAAAAAAAAAAAAAATGTCATGAAAAATGTCATTACCATTTTCACATTTTGAAAAAAAAAACTGCAAAGAGATATCATTAAAATTTTCTACTCAACTTGTAAAGGGTCTATTTATTTACACATAAAACAAAGAATTTAGCCTGTACATTAGAAAATAAATGTTTTAGAGGTACATTAAGAAATTCAAGATGGCCGCTGTTTATCTTGGTTTCCATAGCAATCGTTAAGTGCAAAGTCAATTTGACAATATTTTATCGATCAGCAGTCTTTAATATCAAATCCTATCCCATAAAAGAACATAGAAATTAAGTATTATGGAATTAAATTTTTTAAGGTTAGCATCGCCTTAATGCAAGAAGTGGATGGAGTGAGACACCCAATTCTCTACGTAAGCCGTAAGCTGAAGAAAGCAGAGACCCGTTACTCTACAGTGGAATTGGAGGCATTAAGTCTATTATTTTGTATGCTCAGATTGTCTAAGTTCCTCTTAGGTGCCCACTTCGTTGTACTCACCGACAATTCGCCATTGTTGGTACTTAACCAAGGTGTTCCCAAAAACCATTGTTTGCAAAGATGGTGTCTTCTTCTTCAAGATTTCGACTTCGAAATCTGCCATATCAGAGGCACTGATAACATTATAGCTGATATTTTATCGCGGCAGACGAATGCGCCAACAGAATAACATTTGGCACATTGACCATTCGCCATACCAGAAATTGTGATATTTTATTCCGTACCATAGAACAGTGTAACTCTACACCTGCTAGAGAACTTTCAGTTAAAAGTAATAACACCTCAGTGAATAGGTTACTTATAACACCCACGAACGTGAAACGTTGAGAACTATACGACCAACTATCAAAGCTCTAAGACCAATCCGAGCAAGAAACATTAACTGTGAAATGATTTAATCTAGTGAACTGACATTGATCACGAAAACATGAAGAACACTTATACTCGACATTGAGAACATTCCATACTTGCTGTGGCTAATAGACTTTGCAAACAGCCGAAATAGAAATACATCAACGACAACACTCAAGAGACAGCCATACTAACTATTAACATTCATGGCACTATACGCTAACAACAGGAGGACAACGCGCACATCATCGTTGGATTTAGTTACGTATTTAATTAATTTAGTATCGAATATGTATTATATTATTATGTATATAAAATGTGTTAACCTGTAATTTGTACATTTTCTACTATATTATTACAGGTATTTCCATTCATAGGTTAAATAATCTGCCTATGCCATTTTCTCTATGTAAATTATAAACCATTTTTGAGTCATCGTACAAAAAGTATGTATTATCTAAAAGGGAAAATATCGCCTATTCCGTTTTTTCTAAGGTAAATAACACTTACCTCAACTTTACTTATATATTTTAACCAAATACTATTTTGAATAAAAGATGTGTGAATGGCAGTGTGAAAGAATTAAATGAGAGAGCAATATACTGAGCGGACAAATTGTACGCAAAACGTATTTATTTTAATTTGTCTGCGTCTTTCATGTAAATTGTACTACTTGTCTAATTTATTGATACATGTTTAGCATTTAGTTTAGTACTCTTACTTAACAGTTAGGATATTACATCTAAGCACCACTGCTTGGAATGCCTGATCATGTATTGCACACATTGGAGTAATTCATGATTAAGGATATCCCAACTCGTGACGCTTGGAAATAAGCCACACATTCAGCACACATTTACTCAAAACTCAAAACTGAACACTATCAATTAAAATGCAGTCACTTTATTAGAAGCAGCAACTTATTAGTGAACACACTAACAAGCCAACAGGGACACATGTAGTCAGATGGGATAAAATAACAACGTAACTACATATTTAGCATTATACAACATACGAGAGTAAAAGTGTATTGAAATGCACGCACAGAACAAGATTTGAAGGTGTACTTAATTAGCCAAGACTTTTGTCTTGTTAATCCTCTTTAAAACAGAGGTTAATTATCTTGGTATCAGTGGGATACTATGAGAAGGACGGGTTGTAGACACAACTAGTAAACGTCACGTAACTTTGGTCGGATAAGCATGGTTAAGGACACAGGAGAGAGAGAGATCTCTTCACCAAATCAGAAAAGTGGTTTATGGGAGAATACATAAGTGTTGATGCCAGTATGTAGGTTACCAAGTTACTGTCCACCAAACTACATATACCATCTTTATGTGATTCTGTGACAGAATTAGTGCAGAACTAATTACCCTATAACAACCCATCAAATCAGGGGAGAGGGGGGACTCCTGTCACAGCCTCACATTATCCACATTATCCGGTAAACTAACATTAGTTAATAGATATTAGCCAAGGGCTACAACTCCCGCCCAAAGGGAAAGAAGTAAGACCCTCGAAGGCCAGAGTATTCCAGAACCTTCTCGAAGGACTGGTCAGTGAGTCCACTGTCCCGTGGACACTGATGTGGCCCGCCTATTGCGGGGTCCACGAGGAACTCGAACAGAGTTACCACCCGTGTCGAATTGCGACACGTGTGGATCGGCAGAGAGAGACGGGACATCGAAGAGGCAACAGGGCCTGCCTTAGAGGGACTCAATAGTTTAGACTCAATAGTTTAGACCCATGTGTATTTGGGGTTTATAGACATATGCTAGATAGTATGCTTAGAATGTTTGATGATGTTAAACTGTGTGATGATGTTAAACCTCTGTGATATGCAACTCAGTGCGGGCTTGTTAAACCCACTGCGCCAACGCACTGTATATTGAAATACAATAAATGTTATATATTATAGCTAACGGAGTTATTGTTGCCTGTGTGAGCCCGAGCTCAGATACCTAGACATCCAACACGCTGACAGTGCAGGATGTGGCAGATAATCTCCAGATGGGTGTATCAGACGCTGGACATCTTGCTTATGACTGAGATGTTTTCCGGAAGGTTGTTATGGGAGCGAGGTTCTGCAAAGGACATGCTACTGAATGAATGAATGAATATGATCATCTGAGGGAAAAAGACACTATAAACTATAATCCCAATGATAACCAGAGCCCAGAAAGGGTGAATGAACGGTATATTTGTTTTTACAAAACTTAAATAAATTAGGTGTCCTCATGGGAGGCTTGTTCTTGTAGTGCACCTCTATACCAATCCGATATCGGAGTGACTATTCGCAATTCCATTGCGAATAGAAATAAATTATATTCGCAATGGAAGTAGGTCACGTGATTATTCCTATGCGTGTTTCCATATTACAATATTTTGTTGATCTATTAATGTGTCCTCAGTAGCATAGTGGTTAATGTCTCTGCCTGATACACGGGAGCTCAAGGATCGATTCCCCGCCTGGGAGGCAATATTGTTTTTTTTCATTTTCAGGAATTAGGTGACACCAATGCTACTCTGATGATTTCGCTTTAGGCATATGTTTTCTATGGATTTTGTGTATTAGGTGTTGTTTATCTTGCTGCATAAGAACCTGCACACTTGTCTTTCTGTTCTTATCTGTCCTCTACTTTTGTTGTCTTGGGAAAGGAGCTTAGCCACCCGAACACGAGTTCTTCTCTCTCTCTCTCGCTCTAAGTCTCGATCTCCCACCTCCCTCTTTCTTGTCTTTACCACTCCTTAATGTCTTTCAATACATCTGTCTCATATCTCTGTCTCTCACACTATCTTCGTTATCTATCTCTCGCCTCTCTCTTTTCCACCTGCTTCATATATACCAGGTTTTCCTGGACTTTATATGCATAGCATTTCCTTATCCTTGTTTGTTTATTAATTCATGAGGCCAGTCAGTCGAAAGCCTGGTGTTGGAATTGCTTAATCATGTCTCTCTGAGGCGAAGCATATTACTGTCAGCTTGGACCAGAACAGTCACTCAGAGAGGATGCAATGGAGGCCATAGAAAGTGTCAAATTAAGAGAATCATCACTGCTGCGACATTATCAGGACATAAACAGTAGGATGGTAACGTAAACAAACATGGATGCCTGGTAACAGTAAGTGTACAGAAACGAAAGTTAACAATTCTTGAACTCGCCTGGGGACAGAATTATTTGTAGGGATCATTATTTGTATTGGGGATACCTGTTCTGAAAAATTATTCTTGATATTTAAACAGGACTAATGGAATGTAAAAATAAAACTGGATGCCAAAAGAATGGACAGAAGTAAGAAGAGTGATTCATTAAAAAATACGGAGAATTCGGCAGAATTAAATTCGCAACAGTGAACATTCCTATTTAAATTAACCATCTTCTTAGACTTCTTAATGGCCCAAACTAAAACTGTGACATGTTTGTTACTTCCCGCAATTTGATTGCGAATATAATTTTTCTCTACTAGTAATTCCATTGCGAATATAATTTTTTTCTATTCGCAATTCCATTGCGAATAGTTCCTCCCATCCGATATTCAATAATATGTTGGTCTAAAATTTAAATAAATAAAATGAAGACAATTTAAAGTACTAATTTAAATAAACTTGGCTAGAACCATTTACTCTTTAGAATTTGAAATCTGAGGCTACAGCTGCAGTGGCTAGCTGGTGGACGCTGTGATGATAGTTTTAGTTTGTAACATGTTTGTAACATTAACATAGTTTGTAATTTTGTATTTTGTTTTGTTGTTTACCTTTTTACGTTTACTTTGTGATTCAGCTTGAGCAGTGATTTGTGATTTGTCGTTCCGCGATTAACTTATTAAGCACAAGCTAAAGAATGTATACATATAACTATTTAATATTTGCAATACAAAGATGAATATATAAGAACAATTATTTGCAGGTTTAATGCCCGAACTTACAAGACGCCGGTTAGCAACTAACAAACAACGAACAAGGTCGTTCAAAGTTACTTTTAAAAAGTTATATAATGAAAAATATGGGTCTGTTCTGTTGCAACGACTACGATTTTCCAAAGCGTACCTGTTTAGTGTCAGCAGCATTAAAACAACACGAATGTTTGTTTTTCCACCTCCTTGACAAGTCAGTCTTAACAAAATTAGATAAACGTCTAACCATATTGAACCTGCACTCTCTATGTGAGAGCATTTCTAAGGTAGTCCGATATAAAACACATGATGAAAGGGCCATTTTTCTCCCTAGCACAAGTGACTATTCCTACTGTAACGTATACATTAACGCCGGTACTAAATAGACGAGTCTCTATTGCTGGGTGGTTCCCTGGAGTGCGGCGCTCGTCTCTGGTTCGATAGACGAGGGTGGTGGGTGTGGCTAAGGAAGGAACACATTACAAAAAAAAACATAATGATATGTCATCATCATGATGTGCCGTGCCGATAAGCGCGGTCGATCATGTTTCGCCATCTCACACCATCACTTGAGTACCAGAGTCGTGGATCAGCTGTGTTCTTGTCTCGATTATGCCACGAGGCAAACCATCTCTCTCATCTCATCTCATCATGTTCCTCTTGTACCTTGCGGTGTCGAGGTGAAGTATAAACAGCGGAAGAGTGCCCGCTTATGGGCTTCATGTATCGATATTCCATTGGACTCTTTTATTCCCTGCGTCCACCGTTTACGTGGTCGGCCTCTTCCTCTGATTCTCTCTGGTCTGTACATCATTGTTTGTTGTGGTATACTTGCATGGCCAAACCATTTGACTTGCTGCTTTCTAATAAAATCTAGTGCAGCTACAACCCCCACTTTAGTCCTGATTTCTTCATTTCTGATCTTATCTCTTCTTGATACATTGAGTATTCTTATCTGTAATCTCATTTCTGTTGTGATTATTCTTTTCTCTTTTTCTGTCATTGTCCAGGTTTGGCATTGGTAACATAGGGTTGGTAGGAAGATTGTCTGTCAGTTGCCACTAAGTTTTCTAGTTTGTTTCTTCTTATGACGCGCCCAAATAAATCTTAACTGCCTAAGTCTAATTTATCTATATCAGTTCATCGTTTTTGTTTGCTTCTTGTAGCTCGTTGATTTTTCTGTCTGTCCGTGGTATTCTTTGCATTTTCCCCAGAAACCACATCTCCACTGTCTTCAGTGAAGATAATATTTAACCAGGTTCAAACCTCTTCCTCGGTGATTATAGATTTTGAAAAGCTCAGGAAATAATGTTCACTATCAAACTGACTACACCCCGGGAAGGTTAACCCGGTCAACAAATTCCCGCAGAAGTCGGGTGTGTCGACCTAACGGCGCAAGAACGCAGCTCTGCTGTAAACAGGCACAACGCAATCACGTCCGGAAAAAAAAAAAAAAAAAAAAACTCCGGATGAACACAGAAGAAGAAGAAACTGACTAAATATTGGCCCCAAAGAGATTCAGAAGCAGTTTAGTATAAGAAAAGTTTTAAATAATACTGGATAGAGATGTAGAAAGAGATTGTGTGTGGAAAGATTAAACAGCTGGACAAGACGTAGTATAAACATTGGCAGCAGCATTGGATCTCGGGGACGCATGTAACAGTCAGCTATGATCTCTTAATGCACACTCTTATGGAGAAGGATGTTAGTTCCTGGGTGATGAATTGGATAGCAGCTACCCTGCACTCTCTTGGGGTAGCTCTCCGCTTAGGTCTTAAGTTCATGGACCTCGAAGGCATACATCAATCATCATTACCTCGGGATTACCAGAAGGCTCTGCTAACTTACGTGTGCTGTTCAATGTTTACACTAACAAGATTGCAAGCATTGAAGCATCAGGAATAGGAATAATGCTGACATTTGAAGATGATGTCCTTGCGTATTATAGGCAATGAATGAATCACACACACACGCACGCACACACACACACACACACACACACACACACACACACACACACACACACACACACACACAGCGAGAAGGAGACAATGAGCGTTACTTATAGAACATGGTTACAAGTAACATTCCATTTCTTCTTCTTTTGCGATCATCCGGAGTTTTTTTTCGGATGTGATTGCGTTGTGCCTGTTTACAGCAGAGCTGCGTTCTTGCGCCGTTAGGCCGACACATCCGACTTCTACGGGCATTTGTTGGCCGGGTTAACCTTCCCGGGGACATTCCATATTGTTATTTGTAATCGCCTTCTAGTAAAGCTCACTGTCTACGTCTCGTGTTTTTATTACATTGTGTTTGTGTGCGTGCGTGCGTGCGTGCGTGCGTGCGTGCGTGCGTGCGTGTGTGTGTGTGTGTGTGTGTGTGTGTGTGTGTGTGTGTGTGATTCATTCATTCATTGCCTTCTTAAGCTTTATTGCAGTTCCCCTTATTCTAGTGTTAACAATTGCGTATTTTTTAAAAAATGACGTTATTTTGTGGCATGTGCAGAATTTCAGATATCTAGGCACATGAATAACATCAGAAGGAAAATGCATCTCTGAGATAAAGAACAGACTAGGACAATCAAAAACTGCATTCTATCAAATGAAGAACGTTTTGTGCAATAAGTCATTGTCATTGAAAGCTAGAAAGAGAGTTCTTGCATGTAACATGGAACCAAATTTAACATAAGACTGCGAATCCAGGACAATTAGTAAACACGCGAAAAAAATCCATGGAAGTCTTGCAGATGTGGTTTTATAAAAGAATGCTGAAAATTAATTGGACAGCCAAAATTAGCAATCTTGACATTTTGAGGGAAGCTAAGTCACAAAGTCAACGTATCCCAAACATTAGAAAGCCGCAGTCATCGTTTGTTGGCCATGTTATGAGAATACAGAAACTGGAACATGTCGTGACAACCGGAAAGATTTCGGAAAGAGAGATAGAGGATTATAGTGTAAGAAGAGTCTTGACAGTCTTGTGTCATAGCTCGGGAGGGAGTCAACACACGAATTGATCCATGCCGTCTGAGATCGTAATTTGTGGAGAGGCATGATCGCCCACGCCTGCCGGCAAGGCACTGGATGATGATGATGATGATGATGATGATGATGATGATGATGATGATGATGATGATGATAGGCATGGGAGAGGCCGCGTGCAAATTGCACAAGTGTTGTGGGAGTCAGGAGGCCGTAAACAAAGTGTTCGACTGGTGCAGAGAGATGGGGGTGTCATCAACCCTGTTATGGTGCTCTCTGGACAATAAGGTTGTTAAGGCTTGTGTCCCAGGTCTCGCAATAAATGACAGGAATGTTAACAGAGAAAGTGGTCTACGGTATCTGTGAATCTTCGACAGAAGCCTGTCGTTCAGAGACCTCATGGAAGGAGCTGTTATGAGATCTAAGAAGGGACTTCGTGCACTGAAGACTGTGGAAGCAATGGGCATGGGGCAAAGAATTTTGGTCATACTCTGTCAACATCTGATTATCTCAGTAACTGCGTGTGGATTTAGACTGCTCACTTAGACACATTTAGACTGTCCAAAAGTCAGCTAGTGAAACTAGAGCGCATATAGAATAAAGCTGTGTGGATGATCTTGGGCTGCACAAGGGGACACTTCGATAGTGTGTAGGATACATTCTATAGTCTGTTTACTTTTGTCTGCCCCAATATAAAATTCCATATCTCAGTAACCAACTGAGGAAAAATTATGAGGTTTAGCATATAACCTTATCATTATGTCCACCCAACAACAACAAAAAATTTTATTCTGGAGATTGTACAGCAGATTTCAATGTTTGTTTATATGCGGTATATAATTTACGGGTCAAAGATTAAGTCCATAATTTTAAATGTATTACATCTTCAGCCAGACCCATCCGCGCTTTTTTTTTTCGTGGTTCACGTTATGGCACCAACGGTGCGCAGTTAAATGGGATTGTTCAGAGGTGTCGTCAGCGTGGGTTCTTTCATAAAACGTGATTATATAAATAAATATATAAATAAATCTTACCATTAATATAATATTAATAGCTAATATTTTAATGTGTTAATATTGTTCAATGGGATTGAATGTGAAATTTTGTACATTTCAAAGCATCGCTATGAAGTTGTACACATATTTTTGTCAAGAAGCTGATCGCAGGAAACTGTTTCATACTGTTACAAATACCGAAAAAAGAACAGTACATGCATTGGATTTGAGTAAACGGTCATTTCGTCGATGGGTGCAAGAATCTGGAATGAAACCAACACGCGATAAGCAAACGGTAGGCAGAAAGGCAATTGTAGACAGCTTTGACAAGGATGTCATAAGGCGAGCTATTATAAAAATGCTGGGTGCCAAAGAAACAGTGACTGTAAGAAAACCTAGGGTTTGGTTGAGAAAGAACAATAACATAGAGCTATCCAAAACAACTTTGTGGAAAATTATAAGGACATTAGGCTTCACTTTTAGAAAGTACAAGGGAGGTAGAAATATCCTTTGCGAGCAACCGCATTTAGGAGCCATGAGAGACAGATACCTACGTGAAATAAGGGAAATGCGCAAAGAAAATTATGATATAGTGTATTTGGATGAGACGTGGATCAATGCGCACCACACAAGTGAAAGGGAATGGCAATCAGTGGATGGAAAGATAAAGCGATATGTGCCCAGTAGTAAAGGACAGCGTTTGGTCATAGCCTATGCTGGTAGTACTCATAATGGCTTACTACAGAATGCTGGACTCGTGTTCGTATCAAAGCATACAGACAATATTTTTTTTTTAAATGTTTGCATATCCTTTACAGGACATTGCTGTCAACATCAGCATTTTTCAGCTGATTGTTTATTTCTTGGCAAGATTACGCTCAGTAGTTTGTCATTGCTTTCTGAGCGGCCGGCTCACATACCCCGTAAGTTACCGACGCGATTCGAGCCACTGCTGATTCTCACCGTCATCACGTTACTAACGAGAGTATACGAGATTACGGAGAAAAGTCGCTAACCTCTAGGCCAGGAAGCCGGCATACAGACAATATGGATTATCATAATGAGATGAATGGTAATGTATTTAGAGATTGGCTCGAGAATACAGTACTTCCATCCCTTGATAGACCGTCTTGTCTAATCATGGACAATGCATCATATCACAATGTTGTTGCCCAAGAAGACAAAATACATATGGCATCGAGCACAAAGGAAGCAATAATTATATGACTCCGAAGGGATAATATACAATTTCCAGAAACATATTTCAAGATACAGTTGTTGTCACTTGTAAAACAGGCGCAAAAAAGCAAGAAATATCAAATCGACAAGTTGATAGAAGAGCATGGCCATGGGTGCTTGAGACGTCAGACCTACGATTCTCATTTAAAACCTATAGAACTTGTGTGGGCTATAATTAAAGGACAGGTGGCAGCTGACAATACTGCATTCAAATTGTCTGACGTCAAGATACTACTCAGTCCGCGCTATTAAATATTGATAAAAATTACTGGAAAAAAATGTGAGGACCATGTGTTGAAAGAGGAAGAGGACTATTGGAGAAAGGATGGATTGAATTTTATGCAACCGAGAGCAGTCATCAACCTACTGGAATCGTCCGACACAGATTAAGGCCTGGGCAGATCGCAGACCTTAATCCACGTGCACACTTATTGGGATATTTTGCTCCAACTATTCATACGAATTGCAGGCCCTAAACATCACAGCATCAACACAATGTCAATGGCAACAGTTTATATTCCACAGTGATGAATTTTCAATTCCGCAAGCCCTCAGCCATGACAAACAAATGGTATTGGGAAAAAAAACAACAACACTAAACGCATTGAATACCAACAGAAGAGTAATATTGCGATGGAAACTGACATATTGTGGCATAACAAGAAACGTGAGAGCAAACACCTTGTCAAATTAGGGGACAACACACGTACATACGAATCAATCTATAACTTCAATGAAAAGAGGACCAACATCTTGGTCGTTAAGAAGAAAGCCCACTACAGAGACACTGACAACTATTTTCATAGTGCAAAACAGGTAATGATGTTCCGTCTCTGAACGGTAAACAGCAGAGTAGACAATCTTTCATGAAGACTAAAAGCGGGTCTGTCACCCATGTGTACGTGTGAACAAACTACACAGACAGCTGAACAGATCCTTAAAAATTGACACATAATGACTAAATTGCGGTATCATTTCTGGTCACTCCATACGCACGTTAACGCACAACTATTTGGAAGCTTTCACGAACTCAATATAAAAAAGCTAAATGCATCCTAGTAACATGACTCCTTGTGTACAAATTATTAACCAGCAGCTGAAGAAACAAGAAGGAAATGAAAAATAAGGTAAGAAATATATTCCTTCTACTTTCCTGTCAATTTACACATTATTTACCCCATGCCTCTGTAAATTCTCCGTCTTTACTAATATTACACATTGCACCCCTCTCGGGATTCTCCGTGGTGAAGTGGTCAAGCCGTCTGACTCGGGCTCCGAAGGTTATATATTCGATTCCGGACCGCGTCCTCCATTTCACGAGTGCATTTTTTCGGTGACTCCAGAGGGTCGTCGCTAGAGCTACGGAGTTCGTGCTCTGTGCGACACTTTCCGCGCTGCGGAAAGAGACTGAGCCATATGGGATAAAAACCCGGTGCAATGCAACCGACCCAGTCGACTTTTAAGCGACTTTTTTTTTTTTTTATTATTGCACCCACTCCCATACGAATCTGGCTACGCCTTGTACTGTGTCGTTACCGGAATTGACGTGCTTTATTGTAAGACTAGTTTGTTAGCGTTAATTCACTACATTTTCCCCAAAACACCGCTTTCGATTATTTAAGTTGCCTTTGAACCTATCAAAGACATATTCCTTAACTGGGGATAAATATAAGACGACAGGAAAACTTTCATATGATGCAACAGACAGTTTTCATAAAAATTGATCGTGAATAAAGGCATTCATTTCTGAACAGACTATAGCTGTGCCAACAATTGCGGGCAGGCTCAAGGTTCAGCAGATTAAGTTATATCTCGGAGTACCCGCGGACAAGGAACACAGCCTGCATGAAGCCCCTGGACACAGATAAGGATCACAGCTAGTAAGAGGAAAATCATGGGTGGTTTAGGAACAGTACAGAGAGAATTGTATATTCTCGAAAACGTTGGGAGAGGAGAGAAGTGCGTCAGAATCAGAATGCCAGAGAAAATGTCACACCTGAATAGGGTCTTCTTCACATTGGACCGGAAGTGCAGGGATTGGTAGCAGGCAACGCTGAATGGGGGGTACAACAATTGATACACGCCAATTCGCTCCCAGGTGATGTGATCATATACACGGATGACCTGGTAGAGATAAAAGAAGTGGATGGGAATTCATAGCGAAGGTTAATGGAAGATATTTAGTGCAGGAGAGCTTTGTATATGATACCACGACACTTAATCTGATAGTCACTTTGCAAACAATAATAGTGGAAAGGATCAAACTGAACTCACCACTTTAATAGGAATTGTGGACTGAAAAGATCCTTGACAGCACTTTTCTTTGGAAACGTATGAGGAATTATTGTTATTCATATAAAATTATTATTCTATTAAAGGCCACATAGAGGCATGAGGTTCAGAGTTCTCCGTGAGGGAAACTGACTGAAGATATTTGAAATAAGAACAAAAGTGGGGCAGGGATATTTTTTGTCACCTTTGAATATTCTTACTGGCTATAGACGAGCAATATCTCCTGCGGGCGGAATCTTGCTGGTCGCGGGATCCGCACTGAAGACAGTGTCAGGCGGGGAGTTTAACAGTAATACACGCTTACATTGGTCGAGATACTTACGACTGACAGAAGTACACGCTCATACAGGTCCAGACACTTGGTTTGAGGCACTTAGCTGAGGGATATGGCTGAAGGCCTCTAAGTCAAATCCCCTAGATGTGAGGGCCTGGCCGCTACTCACCTGCTAGTTCTTGGAGGTTTGATGCTGAGCCGCCAGCATCTACAACCTACCTTGTTCCAGACGTACTGGTTATCCTTTCCTCTGGAGAAAACAAGACAAGGCCGAGAGAGTGATCATGCTGCATGGGCAACACATGTTCTTTAAATTCATGTCCAGGCATTGTGCGACGGAATTCTAACTGTAGTTCCATCCACATACTTTCATCTGTAAAGACAGCAAAGAGCCACTTACTGACTATAGAGTGAATAATGAAGGCAACAATAAGTATCCCAAACATGGTTGCCTTTGACAAAGCAAATTGACGATTTGGACTTCTAAGATAGCATTGTCCCCCTTGTCTTATACACGAAATCAGATGCAGGATAATCTAGTCACACCCGATGAGAGGTTAAAATAATTAGGTCTAAAAATGCATAGAGGAAACACAAATAATAAGAATAAACCAAGCAGATGATAGCCCGATTTCCCTCGGTGACACCTCACTTCAAGAGGAGGAATCATACATTTATTTATGTGGCAACGTAGACAATGTAGCGGAACAGATAAAGATAACACAGTAAGTATACAAAATGTAAGAGGAGCTTTTAAAGCACTGGCAAATCTGTGGAAGTTAGCATAAATTAAACTTAGCACCAAACTTAGAATATTTGACTCAAACGTTAAATCACTACTGCTTTATGTGCAGGTTGTTTGTGAAGTCTTACTACACTTTGTATGTAGAATAAATTTGAAAAATTCTTTCTTCCGTTGATAACACAATTCTGTTTGGAGTGCAAAGAATTTCTCCAGTAGTTCGACAACCAATCGCTGCATATTGCTTCACTATGGATTGTGGAGCGCATATTTTATGACATCGTGTCCTTCATTTTATTTTTTCAAATTTGTTATACACACAAAGTGTAGGGAGACTTTACAAACAGACTGTATAACAAACATAAAGAACAACTAAAAGGTTTTAATGTTCATTAATTGGTGCTTGCACAGAATGGAATTACTGAAAAAGTTTAACAGAACCATCAACATCGAGCTCATGGCAATACATAAACACATACCAGTGAATCAAGAGGTGGGGAACATATGCAGACGTTGGGTAGGAGGTACCGGGGGAAACCTGAGTCAATAGCATAGAAGAAAGTCTTTTGTCTGAAATCCATAGTGCATACAAAATAGTGTTTGCTGAATATCCTTTACAGGACGTCGCAGCCAACCCTATCATGTTTTAACTGTGATTTCTTGACAAGTTTACGTTCAGTAGTTTGTCATTGCTTTGTGAGCGACCGGCACTCATACCATGGTATGAAAACCAAAGCAAGGCGGTCTGCTAAACAAAATAGGGAAGACTTAACAACACGGAGAAGAGAATTATAGACAGAGATGAATGATATTGGGAGAAGATGGACAGAGGTGCATGAGATGACAAAAGATCGGACGGAATGGGGTGAGTTGGCAGGGGGACTATGCCCCTATACGGATAAATGGCGAAAGAAGAGGATGAATTAGAGAACAGGTGAAGCACATGCGATGAAGGTGATAACAAAGCCAATTAAACATTAATGCAAACCAAATGCACGTGTATTGATGAGCACATATGGAATGAAACTTAGAGATTAGAGGACCTGCTGCTAAACCAGTGGTTCTCAACCAGGGGGAATACCCCCCCCCCCCCTCCCAGGGTGGGGGGAGGGTTAGGGTTTCCAGGGAAAGGGAGAATTAAGACCACAGATTGGCAGACTCAAACTGGCTTCAGGCAAAATATCCTGGTTTTCTGTTGAGCGTTTTATTTGATGAAGCACAATTTTCTGGCATTCTGGTGTTGTGTATTAAGTTACAATTCTGTGACGTTTTAACTGTTTGTTTATTGTAATACGATTAATTTGGCGTGTTAATAAAATATTGTGAATATAAAAAATGCTTTTGTTTAAGTTTTAATATCCATCAGCATATTCATTTGCCATTAAATGCATAAAACTACGCTGTAAAATTAATCTATGCATACAAAGGTTATGTAAAAATATGGAAGAAAATAAGGATTTTCATTATTATAGTTATAGGCATACTATTTTGAACGCACCTTTTGTGGCTGACAATTTTGGAAAAGGGGAATAACATTCTGACATATGGTGAAAGGGTGCATGGGCCAAAAAAGGTTGATAACCACTGAGCTATTTGATATACAAATTATAATTTAGATGCGTATCGACATTCTAACAACAAATTAGGTCAGCGCTCGCTGTCACTAAGTCTACTAATTTATTTCACCTGATAACGTGTCCCGGCAGAATATTGTGTTTGTAGATCAGGATTTTTTTTGGACATGTTATGAGAAGAAATGAATTGGAGAACTTGGTGACAACTGGCAAGATAGAAGGGAACAGACCAAGGGGAAGACCGAGAAAAGTAAATACCTGGATATTTTGGTCACATGGCATGGTCGAGACAGGAACACTGAGCTGATCCATGACTCTGGTGATCGAGTAAAATGGCGAGTCATGACCGCCCACGCTTTCCGGCATGGCACATGATGGATGGATGGAGATCAGGAAACGGCTTTTGACAGAGTAGACAGATACAAATTATGGACCATCCTTGAAGACTACGGGATACAAGGGCAACTGCTAGAAAACATCATAGCCATGTATCACTCGAGCCGAGGTGCAGTAAGAACACAAGAAGGTATATCAGAGTGGTTCTCAACCTTTTTTGGCCCGTTCCCCCCTTCACCATATTTTCAGAACGTCATTCCCCCCTTTCGTATTTCCTACCTAAAAATCCCGCCCGCCCCTACACAGTATACATAATAATGGAAGCTAAATTTAATAGCACATACTAAAACAAGTCTAGACTTCCACATAAAACATGATTTGTGGGTCTATTTACTTTATAAATTGAATTTTAGAAGGGTGAGACGTACAGAACCGTGCAGGATGAAGGGAAAAACAATATCAAGTAATCAGTACTTTTGTACTTATTAACGCGATCTTGAAATAATCTTAATTCCCCCCCCCCCCCACCCCGAAACCCTAAAATAAGATCATCTGCGACGAGACCTAGAGGACGTCCAAGAAGAAAATGGATTGACGACATCAAGACATTGCACAATGACACGGAATGACACTATCAGTGCCGCCCACCGGGCGCAAATTATTCCACCCCGCGCCGCTTGACAGTAGAAGTGGAAGATGATGATGATGATGATGAACGTGTCCCAAAAACATTCTGGACAATCTTTCTGGAATTGGTTTTCGTAGCCATTCAGAAATTCTTAGTTTTATATGAAAAAAAAAAATGGCCAGTGTGGGGATCGAACCCACGACATTCGCGTTATTAGCACGACGCTCTAACCAACTGAGCTAACCGGCCGACATAATCCTCGAACAAAATCTAATATACAAATAATACTATCAGAATTCTTGATATCGATTACAGGTAAACTCATTATGTCACCTTCCTTTAAACCAGATCGGCATGTAAGGTAAGCCTTCCTTTATCTCTATCACTAACGGGCTATTCGTACACTTCCTGATCTTTCACCTAGCAATAATAACATAAGCGAACAGACTGTGAGACTAAACTAAACTAAACTAGCCAATATTTGCCACAGTATAGCAAACTTGTCGAATGGTTTCAAAAATTAAATTATTTCTGGACTCAGGCCTGCTTAAGCATCGCCAGCTGCGGGAATGGTCGACTTATTTATTATTCCTTAATTCGTCAGTTAATAATTTTAACATTATGCATGCAAATATACAATCGTGCTGTATTTAATTGTATAATTTATGCTGTTATATTGTTACAACAAGGATATATATAATAATAATCTTGAAGTCTGAATATGTTTTGAATTTACGACGCTTTTTAATGGACCATGACATGAAGATTCATTGAATTCTCCCATGAAACACAACAGGGTAGGCTGGATAGCGATTTTATTGTGTATCTTTGACTCTACTAAAGTAGTCTACAAGCTGTAGACCATTTTAACGCTGTAGTGTTATAATAATCTAAATACACAGATACGACAATAAATATTCTTGACAATGGACCAGCATGCGGCACGAGGGACAATTGTGGCCCAAAACTGTTACTGCTTAAAAATGTATGTGCATATGACGGCGGGGTAGTGGGATAGTTCCCTACATGGTCATTTGGATTTAAATGCTGACTTCTGATTCAGAAAGTAATGGAAAAGCTTTTATTTTTTTGCGCATATCCTTTTTACAGGACATCACAGTCAACACCAGTAGTATTTCTGCCGCTGTGATCTCTTCGCAAGTTTACATTCAGTGGTTTGGCATTGCTTTCTGAGTGACCGGCACCAATAACAATGCAAAACCAATGCAACATGGTCTGCTGCAAAATCGCGCGCAGCTGTGTTTCAAACATGGGTATACGGGATTATGAACCTCGTCCATAAGCCCTTCGCCATGGAGACCGGCAATGGAAAAACTACTGAACATAAAATGGCCAAGTAAATCAACCTGAGGATGGGGTTGATAACGAAGTCATGCAAAGAACATTCATTCATTCATTCAGTAGCATGTCCTTTGCAGAACCTCACTCCCATAACAACCTTCCAGAAAACCTCTCGATCGTAAGCAAGATGTCCTGCTTCCGATACACCCATCTGGAGATCATCCGCCACATCCTACACCCTTCTTCTCTTTGACCTTCCTCTTCCTCTCTTCCCAGGCATATACCCCTCTATTATTGTTCTCTCCAAACTTTCGTGACGTTTCAAGTGACCAAAATATTTCAATTTTCTTTGTTTTATCGTCTTTAATAGCCAGCCTTCTTCAATATTCAGCAAAGAACATGCAACATTAAAATATATATATACTATACATATGTGCACACATAAAAGTTAGTTGCATATCCTTTACAGGACGTCACAGTCAAACCCAACATTTTTAGGCTGTTTGTGATTTCTTGGCAAGTGTATGTTCAGTATTATTTGACATTGCTTTCTGAATGTCCAGCAGGGTCTGCTTCAAAATCACCCACAGCTGTGTTTAGAACGCAGTATGCGAGATTAAAAATTGCACGCATAAAGCCTTCGCCGCGGAGCCCACATAAAAAGTAACATTAAGGAATTCATGTCCACACCTTGAAGTGAATTGGGAATATGGTGCTAGCCCGATATGTGTATAGAGTAATTTATACAGTAATTTATAGAGGGCTGCTCAGTCACTCAGGGGGCTACCAAATCCTAATGCTGCTCTGGTCAGTAGAAGCCGACCATAAGGCCTGAGCCGCCTGTGTGCAGGTCTGCGACTATGACTCGCAGCGTACCCACGCCCATCGCCACAGAGCTTGAAGGTGATAGATGAAGTTGGATGAAGAATGACTTGCGCGATGAATTGGATTAAAGTGAGGAAGAGTTGCAGTTGATGGGAGGTCAGCATCATGCCAGCCGCCTACTCTTCACATAACATTTCCTTCTACCCAATTTATGCTGGGTGGACCTGAATAATGCCCATATAATTTTTTTTTAAAACGTCCTTGCCTTGACCACCGGGCCAGAAGGCAAGTGTCCTAGCCACTATGCCACCGCAGTTCCTTTTTTACACTCTATTATCATCATCATGTGCCCCGCAACATGGCCTAGGCATTCACAATCTCCACAGATCTCAGTTCAGTCCTTGCTGTTCTGGATCACTTCTATTGATGTTATGCTGTTCCGGATCACTTCTATTGCTGTTATTCTGTTCTGGATCACTTCTATTGCTGTTATTCTGTTCTGGATCACTTCTATTGATCTTATTCCATTCTGGATCACTTCTGTTGATGTTATTCTGTTCTGGATCACTTCTATTAATGTTATTCTGTTCTGGATCACTTCTATTGATCTTATTCCATTCTGGATCACTTCTGTTGATGTTATTCTGTTCCGGATCACTTCTATTGATGTTATTCTGTTCTGGATCACTTCTATTGATGTTATTCTGTTCTGGATCACTTCTATTGATGTTATTCTGTTCTGGGTCACTTCTATTGATGTTATTCTGTTCTGGATCACTTCTATTGATGTTATTCTGTTCTGGATCACGTCTATTGATGTTATTCTGTTCTGGGTCACTTCTATTGATGTTATTCTGTTCTGGATCACTTCTATTGATGTTATTCTGTTCTGGATCACGTCTATTGATGTTATTCTGTTCTGGATCACTTCTATTGATGTTATTCTGTTCTGGGTCACTTCTATTGATGTTATTCTGTTCTGGATCACTTCTATTGATGTTATTCTGTTCTGGATCACGTCTATTGATGTTATTCTGTTCTGGATCACTTCTATTGATGTTATTCTGTTCTGGATCACTTCTATTGATGTTATTCTGTTCTGGATCACTTCTATTGATGTTATTATGTTCTGGATCACTTCTATTGATGTTATTATGTTCTGGATCACTTCTATTGCTGTTATTCTGTTCTGGATCACTTCTATTGATGTTATTCTGTTCTGGATCACTTCTATTGATGTTATTCTGTTCTGGGTCACTTCTATTGATGTTATTCTGTTCTGGATCACTTCTATTGATGTTATTATGTTCTTGACCACTTTCTTCTATTAATGTTATTCTGTAGTGGATCATTTCTATTAATGTTATTCTGCTCTGGATCTCTTCTATTGATGTTATTCTGTTCTGGATCACTTCTATGGATCACTTCCTTCTACTGATGTTATTGTTTTCTTTATCACTTTTATTGATGTCATTCTGTTCTGAATCACTTCTTTCTATTGATGTTATTCATTTCTGGATCTCTTCTTTTGATGTCATTCTGTTCTGGATCACTTCCTTCTATTAATGTTATTCTGTTCTTGATCTCTTCTTTTGATGTAATTCTGTTCTGGATCACTTCCTTCTATTAATGTTATTCTGTTCTGGATCTCTTCTTTTGATGTAATTTTTTTCTGGATCACTTCCTTCTATTAATGTTATTCTGTTCTTGATCACTTCTATGGATCACTGCCTTCTAATGATGTTATTTTGTTCTTGATCACTTCTATTGATGTTATTCTGTTCTGGATCACTTCCTTATATTATTGTTATTCTGTTCTGGATCACTTCCTTCTATTATTGTTATTCTGTTCTGGATCACTTCCTTATATTATTGTTATTCTGTTCTGGATCACTTCCTTCTGTTATTGTTATTCTGTTCTGGGTCACTTCCTTCTATTATTGTTATTCTGTTCTGGATCACTTCCTTATATTATTGTTATTCTGTTCTGGATCACTTCCTTCTATTAATATTATTCTGTTCTGGATCACTTCTATTGATGTTATTCTGTTCTGGATCACTTCTATTGATGTTATTCTGTTCTGGATCACTTATGTTATTCTGTTCTGGATCACTTCTGTTGATGTTATTTAGTTCTGGATCACTTTTTCTTCTTCTTCTTTTTCTTCTTCTTCTTCTTCTTCTTCTTCTTCTTCTTCTTCTTCTTCTTCTTCTTCTTCTTCTTCTTCTTCTTCTTCTTCTTCTTCTTCTTCTTCTTCTGCGTTCATCCAGAGTGTTTTTTCAGATGTAATTGCGGTGTATTGTTATGCATCCTTGGGCCTAGACCCATAGGCCAACACATCCGACTTTTGCGTGCGTTTTTGTCCAGGTTAGCATTCCTGGGGGACTCTCACTTTCATGGAGCTGTCCACATCCCAGCTGGTCAAGTTAGAACGGTCGAATACTTCACGATCAACCCTCAAGGGAAGGCAGGGACAGTCCATGGGTATTATCCGCCATCCAGGGTGGCTTCCATAGTTGCAGAGCCGGCATATAGCGCTCTGGTGCTGGGCTCACAGGGGGAATCACCACATCCTGCTCATGGTAGCTTTAATTCCTCACTTCAATGTATTGGGCCTTTCGTTTGCTACGTGCTGCTCCCCGCACAAACCAGGGACGGTCGGACTGTAGACGGTATCCACTCAGCGAGCTTTCGATTTGAACATGTGCTAGTCGCCGTGCCCGGAAAACAAAAGAGTTAGAGCTGTTCCGGGCACGATGGACATTTGGAAAACTAGCTAGTCAGAGCTGTTCCAGACACGAAGGCCAATCGGAAGACTAGATAGTCAGAGCTGTTCCGGACGTGAAGGACATTCTACGACTGATATTTTCAGTGATCGTGATATTTCCCACTGCTTCTCTTCTCATTATATAATCAAAGATCATTGTTAGTCTCTTTCTTATTGTTGTATGTGATGGTTTACTTGCATTAGCCATTCAGAAGATCATTGTTAGTCTCTTTCTTATTGTTGTATGTGATGGTTTACTTTCATTAGCCATTTCCAGGCAATCATTGTTGGTCTTTTTCTTATTGTTGTATGTGATGGTTTACTTTCATTAGCCATTTCCAGGCAATCATTGTTAATCTCTTTCTTATTGTTGTATGTGATGGTTTACTTTCATTAGCCATTCAGGCAATCATTGTTGGTCTCTTTCTTATTGTTGTATGTGATGGTTTACTTTCATTAGCCATTTCCAGGCAATCATTGTTAGTCTCTTTCTTATTGTTGTATGTGATGGTTTACTTTCATTAGCCATTCAGGCAATCATTGTTGGTCTCTTTCTTATTGTTGTATGTGATGGTTTACTTTCATTAGCCATTTCCAGGCAATCATTGTTAGTCTCTTTCTTATTGTTGTATGTGATGGTTTACTTTCATTAGCCATTTCCAGGCAATCATTGTTGGTCTCTTTCTTATTGTTGTATGTGATGGTTTACTTTCATTAGCCATTTCCAGGCAATCATTGTTAGTCTCTTTCTTATTGTTGTATGTGATGGTTTACTTTCATTAGCCATTTCCAGGCAATCATTGTTGGTCTCTTTCTTATTGTTGTATATGATGGTTTACTTTCATTAGCCATTCAGGCAATCATTGTTGGTCTCTTTCTTATTGTTGTATGTGATGGTTTACTTTCATTAGCCATTTCCAGGCAATCATTGTTAGTCTCTTTCTTATTGTTGTATGTGATGGTTTACTTTCATTAGCCATTTCCAGGCAATCATTGTTAGTCTCTTTCTTATTGTTGTATATGATGGTTTACTTTCATTAGCCATTTCCAGGCAATCATTGTTAGTCTCTTTCTTATTGTTGTATGTGATGGTTTACTTTCATTAGCCATTCAGGCAATCATTGTTAGTCTCTTTCTTATTGTTGTATGTGATGGTTTACTTTCATTAGCCATTCAGGCAATCATTGTTAGTCTCTTTCTTATTGTTGTATATGATGGTTTACTTTCATTAGCCATTTCCAGGCAATCATTGTTAGTCTCTTTCTTATTGTTGTATGTGATGGTTTACTTTCATTAGCCATTCAGGCAATCATTGTTAGTTACTCCGGCAGTCCAAAGTGTTCTCAACATTCTTCTCAGAAACCTTGCCTCGAAGCTCTTATTAATTTGAATAATGAAGACACAAACAATAGATTGCATGATTAATTGCCTGGCATATTTCACTGCATCTCGTCAGGTACATACTGCAGAATTCACACAACATAAAGTAAAATGACTAGATAACTCCTTCAAGCTGAAATATACATATGTTCGCACAGTAATGTCAATTATCTAGACATCTGACATTACTGTGCGAACATGTGTATATTTCAGCTTGAAGGATGTGTCTAGTTATTTTATCTTATTAATTTGTTCATGCCGGTCTCTCTGGCCGAGGGGTTACAACACTTTCTCCGTAATCCCGTTTATCATGCAGAGTCTCGTAGCGGACGAGAGCTGGAAGCGGTTCGACCCCCGCTGGTGACTTGCGGGATAACTGAGCCGGCCGCTCAGAAAGCAATGGCAAACTACTGTGCATAATCTTGCCAAGAAATCAACAGACAGCTGAAAGATGCTGCTGTTGACAGTGGTGTCCTGTAAAGGATATGCGGAAAAAAAAAAAAAAATGTGTTCATGTTCAAAGATTCACTGCCACGCAGCAGAGATGCAGTTATCATTTTTAACATATGCATGTACACATGCATTAATTAAAAATGATAATTTCATCATTTTGTACTGTTGCAGATGTCTGATGCCTGATGGGTTGAAAAGGGGACCAAAAGATTATTGAAGGTTGAGAAATAAGGGTTGTCACATGGGTTGTCATATGAGCTGGGGTATTTATACAAACTCTGAGGAAGTCTCCACGGTGAAGTAGTTACACCATCAGCCTCTCACTCCGGGGGTTGTGGGTTCGATTCCGAGTTACATTGTTTAGTTCACGAGTGCAAAAGAGTGGGGAGACTCCTGGGAGTTGTCGCTGGAGCTATGGAGTTAGTGCTTTGTGCAACGCTTTTGGCAGGCCGTCCTGCAGACAGAGACTGAGCCTAATGGGATCAAATCCGGTGCAATGAAGTCGATCCTATTGCCCTTTGAACCTTTTTATTTTACCAACTCTGGTAGAAGACAATACCCATTGCCTTATGTGAGATTAGAATATACGTCTTCTTACGTCCTAACACTACATACAGCTACATACAGACAGTAGTATTATTACTCATCACACATGGCTATAACAAGAGCAGGACAGCGGCGGTGCATGTTAGCATTTCATCTTTTCAACAAATAAAGACATCAAGCAAGTGAGAGAAATGCTTGGACTAAACATCAAGAGGATAAATACACATGTTCTAGACTGGTTTTACTCTTAGTTGTTGAGACTACTAACAACACATTTGTGAAGACAAAAAATTACACCACAAAAACACACCAACCCAAACACACATCCCCCTCCCACACATCCATCCACCCACTTAAAATACTGAAATACTGAAAAATTTCGAGTTAAAATTCTACCCAAGGTATTTCAGGATCCTCGCCGATGCAACGGAGTTCGTGCATTGAGCTGAGTTTCTCCAGACTCAGGTTTGAGTTAGGAGGAAAACGGAGCACTTATGGGTTAAACCGTGTGCCGTGATGTTGATCCATAAACTAAACTAAACTAAACTATCCACCCACAAACATTCCCCACATACCTCCCACACACATCCCCACTGATTTTTCTTGTTGTTACATCATGGCTTGTTCACTCTTGTCTTCAGTGGTAGGTTCAGTTCCCCTGCACCTCTGACCAATGTGAGATAGTTTAGGACTAACGATTCCTACAGTGAAAATTAATAGACAAAAGTCCCCAGATTTGCAAGAATCAACTTAGCTTTGGCTCGTTCAAAGTTAACTAACATAGAATTATCTGAACTTTATATGCCATTTCAAGAAGTAGGATATAGGTACTTAACTATCTCATGACAATTTAAGAGGAAGCTGTTAGATAGCTAGCTTACTCTGCAACCTATCTGCTTCTTGTATTTACATATTACAAACGCCCATCATCTGTGTTAAGTGTATTCTAAGCACTTTCACTTGAACATATGCCCACACCTAGACAATACGCTGTAAAACGCCTCTCAAAATAAGCTATATGTTTAAAAAGGGCAGTTGCATAACCTTTACAGGATGTTACATTCAACTCCAGCATTTATTGGTTGTTTTTTTATTTACTAGACAATTTTACTGTCAGTAGTTTGCCATTGATTTCTGGATGACCGACGCTGAGTATCATGCCACAGCTGCCTGTAAATTAGATGTTAGGATGGTAAATTCATAGTCAGTGAATTTGTTGAGTTATAATAAGATAATCCTCTTTTAGAACGTAATTGTGAAGGAAGTATATTTAATTGATAAGTCAACGAATGTTGCAATCATACCAAAAAGGAACCTAAACAGACATTTGTCATTGAACCTGCCTCAATTTGTGAGACCTGTTGTTTCTTCCATCTTGGTGGTGTTACAACTTCTGTGTGTCCACCTACTAGGTAGACTAGGACCATCAGTTCACACAACTGGAAAACCTGCTTTGATCTTTGTACCTTTAGGGGCTAAAGAGAAAATTGTGCGGCTCTCATACATTGCAGCAACCTTGTGACTGATCTCTCCACTCCCGAGTGTCATACACTGTAGCAACGTAGTGGTTGATCTCTCCACTCCCTAGTGTCACATATTTCAGCAACGTTGTGGTTAATCTCACCCCTCCTTAATGTCATATATTGCAGCACCATAGTGGTTGATCTCACCCCTCCTTGGTGTCATATATTGCGTCAACGTAGTGGTTGATCTCTCCACTCCCTAGTGTCACACATTGCGACAATGTAGTGGTTGATCTCTCCACTCCCTAGTGTCATACATTGTAGCAACATGGTGTCTTATTCTCTCCACTCCCTAGTGTCATACATTGTAGCAAAGTAGTGGTTGATCTCTCCACTCCCTAGTGTCAGTCATTGCAGCAACGTAGTGGTTGATCTCTCTACTCCCCAGTGTCATACATTGTAGCAATGTAGTGTCTCATTCTCTCCACTCCAGAGTGTCATACATTGTAGCAACGTAGAGGATGATCTCTCCACTTCCGAGTGTCATACATTGTGGCAACGTAGTGGTTGATCAAAATTATAAAGACAAAATGTCAAGGCAGGGCAGACCAGGCCCTAAGCCTTGGTTGGCAGCTGGTCTAGGATCGAAGCTCTGACAGGCGGATAGTCAGAGCATTGCTTTGCTGATCCGGCAGCTTCTGCAGCTTGTCTTGTTCCAGATGTATAGGTGTTACCTTTCCTCTGGAGTGAACTAGGCAGGCCGAGAGAGTTATCATGCTGCATGGGCAACACATGATCTCTATATTTTAGCCCAGGCTTTGCGCTATGGAGATGCAATCACCCCATCCCTGGTCTTAACTGGTCTCGGAATCAAAGCGAGAGACAACTGTTACGATTTATAAGTCCCTGTCAATTGGCATAGACATGGGGCGCCACGCGTTGCCTCTGATGGTGGGAGACACCTACAGGTGTCACTGACGAGCTACCGCCCACCTCAAGCTGGGCAGCCCCCGGCCAATTGGGTGCTGATCCGCCACAGCCTGCCTGCTTCAATGAATGCTTGGGGCTAGGACAAAATCTGAATCGCAGGCTGTAAAACCAATGCACAAGGTACTAATAAAAAGAAAAATAGAAACCTCAAGCTAGCAAATTATCCCTAGATTAGGAAATCAACATCCGGATTGGTAAGGTAGCAACAGCAATGAACAGGTTAAGAAAAAGAGTCTGGGAGAACAGGAAGCTTACTGCCAAAACAAAAGTCCTTGTCTATCAAGCCTGTGTCCTTAGTACTCTTCTTTATGACAGTGAAACCTGGAGAACTTACTCACACCAAGAGAAACGTTTAAACAGTTTTCATATGCGGTGACTGCGAAGAATTCTTGGTATTAAGTGGCAAGACAAAATCACAGATACTGAAGTATTGGAAAGATCAGGTTGTGTGACGGTTTATTCCATGCTCAGTCTTCGTAGACTTAGATGGATATGACATCTTAGAAGGATGGATCATGGTAGAATACTAATGGACATCTTTTTTGGTGAATTACAGATGGGTAAGAGATCTCAGGGTCGGCCTCTACTACGATACAAAGATGTGTGTAAGCGGGACATGATTGATACAGGCATTGATAATGCACATTGGGGGAAAGTCGCCGCTGAACGTGTTGCATGGAGAGCAAACATCAGAAATGGAATAAAGACAAAGGAGAAAATTATTGCAGATAAGTCACACACGGAGCGTGTGAGACGTAAGATGGTGCATGATGGTGGAAATGGCCACGTGTTCACATGCATCCATGTGGACAAATATTTACAGCGCGAATTGGCCTTATCAGTCACATTCGCTACCGCCATGGGTATTGGTTATTATGCCTTTTTGGAGCACAAACTAGTGTTTGATGTGTGGTTGATCTCTTCACTTCCTAGTGTCATACATTGTAGCAACGTAGTGGTTGATCTCTCCACTCCCAAGTATCGTGCATTGCCGCGACGTAGTGATTGCTCTCTCCACTCCCTAGTGTCATACATTGTAGCAGCGTAGTGGTTGATCTCTCCACTCCCTAGTGTCATGCATTGCGGCAACGTAATGGTTCATCTCCCCACTCCCTAGTGTCATACATAGCGGCAACGTAGTGGTTGATCTCTCCACTCCCTAGTGTCATGCATTGCGGCAACGTAGAGGTTGATCTCTCCACTCCCTAGTGTCATACATAGCGGCAACGTAGTGGTTGATCTCTCCACTCCCTAGTGTCATACATTGCGGCAACAAAGTGGTTGATCTCTCCACTCCGAAGTGTCATGCATTGCGGCAACGTAGAGGTTGATCTCTCCACTCCCTAGTGTCATGCATAGCGGCAACGTAGAGGTTGATCTCTCCACTTCCTAGTGTCATACATTGCGGCAACAAAGTGGTTGATCTCTCCACTCCCTAGTGTCATACATTGCGGCAACGAAGTGGTTGATCTCTCCACTCCCTAGTGTCATACATTGCGGCAACGTAGTGGTTGATCTCTCCACTCCCTAGTGTCATACATTGCGGCAACGTAGTGGTTGATCTCTCCACTCCCTAGTGTCATACATTGCGGCAACGAAGTGGTTGATCTCTCCACTCCCTAGTGTCATACATTGCGGCAACATAGTGGTTGATCTCTCCACTCCCTAGTGTCATACATTGCGGCAACGTAGTGGTTGATCTCTCCACTCCCTAGTGTCATACATTGCGGCAACGTAGTGGTTGATCTCTCCACTCCCTAGTGTCATACATTGCGGCAGCTTAGTGGTTGATCTCTCCACTCCCTAGTGTCATACATTGCGGCAACGAAGTGGTTGATCTCTCCACTCCCTAGTGTCATACATTGCGGTAACGAAGTGGTTGATCTCTCCACTCCCTAGTGTCATACATTGCGGCAACGTAGTGGTTGATCTCTCTACTCCCTAGTGTCATACATTGCGGCAACGTAGTGGTTGATCTCTTCACTCCCTAGTGTCATACATTGCGGCAGCTTAGTGGTTGATCTCTTCACTCCCTAGTGTCATACATTGCGGCAGCTTAGTGGTTGATCTCTTCACTCCCTAGTGTCATACATTGCGGCAGCTTAGTGGTTGATCTCTTCACTCCCTAGTGTCATACATTGCAGCAACGTAGTGGTTGATCTCTTCACTCCCTAGTGTCATACATTGCGGCAGCTTAGTGGTTGATCTCTTCACTCCCTAGTGTCATACATTGCGGCAATGTAGAGATTGATCTCTTCACTCCCTAGTGTCATACATTGCGGCAGCTTAGTGGTTGATCTCTTCACTCCCTAGTGTCATACATTGCGGCAGCTTAGTGGTTGATCTCTTCACTCCCTAGTGTCATACATTGCGGCAACATAGAGGTTGATCTCTTCACTCCCTAGTGTCATACATTGCGGCAGCTTAGTGGTTGATCTCTTCACTCCCTAGTGTCATACATTGCGGCAACGTAGAGGTTGATCTCTTTACTCCCTAGTGTCATACATTGCGGCAGCTTAGTGGTTGATCTCTTCACTCCCTAGTGTCATACATTGCAGCAGCTTAGTGGTTGATCTCTTCACTCCCTAGTGTCATACATTGCGGCAGCTTAGTGGTTGATCTCTTCACTCCCTAGTGTCATACATTGCGGCAGCTTAGTGGTTGATCTCTTCACTCCCTAGTGTCATACATTGCGGCAATGTAGTGGTTGATCTCTTCACTCCCTAGTGTCATACATTGCGGCAGCTTAGTGGTTGATCTCTTCACTCCCTAGTGTCATACATTGTGGCAGCTTAGTGGTTGATCTCTTCACTCCCTAGTGTCATACATTGCGGCAACGTAGTGGTTGATCTCTCCGCGACCTAGTGTCATACATTGCGGCAACGTAGAGGTTGATCTCTTCACTCCCTAGTGTCATACATTGCGGCAGCTTAGTGGTTGATCTCTTCACTCCCTAGTGTCATACATTGCGGCAGCTTAGTGGTTGATCTCTTCACTCCCTAGTGTCATACATTGCGGCAGCTTAGTGGTTGATCTCTTCACTCCCTAGTGTCATACATTGCGGCAGCTTAGTGGTTGATCTCTTCACTCCCTAGTGTCATACATTGCGGCAGCTTAGTGGTTGATCTCTTCACTCCCTAGTGTCATACATTGCGGCAGCTTAGTGGTTGATCTCTTCACGCCCTAGTGTCATACATTGCGGCAGCTTAGTGGTTGATCTCTTCACTCCCTAGTGTCATACATTGCGGCAGCTTAGTGGTTGATCTCTTCACTCCCTAGTGTCATACATTGCGGCAGCTTAGTGGTTGATCTCTTCACTCCCTAGTGTCATACATTGCGGCAGCTTAGTGGTTGATCTCTTCACTCCCTAGTGTCATACAATGCGGCAGCTTAGTGGTTGATCTCTTCACTCCCTAGTGTCATACATTGCGGCAACGTAGTGGTTGATCTCTTCACTCCCTAGTGTCATACATTGCGGCAGCTTAGTGGTTGATCTCTTCACTCCCTAGTGTCATACATTGCGGCAATGTAGAGATTGATCTCTTCACTCCCTAGTGTCATACATTGCGGCAGCTTAGTGGTTGATCTCTTCACTCCCTAGTGTCATACATTGCGGCAGCTTAGTGGTTGATCTCTTCACTCCCTAGTGTCATACATTGCGGCAGCTTAGTGGTTGATCTCTTCACTCCCTAGTGTCATACATTGCGGCAGCTTAGTGGTTGATCTCTTCACTCCCTAGTGTCATACATTGCGGCAGCTTAGTGGTTGATCTCTTCACTCCCTAGTGTCATACATTGCGGCAGCTTAGTGGTTGATCTCTTCACTCCCTAGTGTCATACATTGCGGCAGCTTAGTGGTTGATCTCTTCACTCCCTAGTGTCATACATTGCGGCAGCTTAGTGGTTGATCTCTTCACTCCCTAGTGTCATACATTGCGGCAACATAGAGGTTGATCTCTTCACTCCCTAGTGTCATACATTGCGGCAGCTTAGTGGTTGATCTCTTCACTCCCTAGTGTCATACATTGCGGCAACATAGAGGTTGATCTCTTCACTCCCTAGTGTCATACATTGCGGCAGCTTAGTGGTTGATCTCTTCACTCCCTAGTGTCATACATTGCGGCAGCTTAGTGGTTGATCTCTTCACTCCCTAGTGTCATACATTGCGGCAACGTAGAGGTTGATCTCTTCACTCCCTAGTGTCATACATTGCAGCAGCTTAGTGGTTGATCTCTTCACTCCCTAGTATCATACATTGCAGCAGCTTAGTGGTTGATCTCTTCACTCCCTAGTGTCATACATTGCGGCAGCTTAGTGGTTGATCTCTTCACTCCCTAGTGTCATACATTGCGGCAGCTTAGTGGTTGATCTCTTCACTCCCTAGTGTCATACATTGCGGCAGCTTAGTGGTTGATCTCTTCACTTCCTAGTGTCATACATTGCGGCAACGTAGTTGTTGATCTCTTCACTCCCTAGTGTCATACATTGCGGCAGCTTAGTGGTTGATCTCTTCACTCCCTAGTGTCATACATTGTAGCAGCTTAGTGGTTGATCTCTTCACTCCCTAGTGTCATACATTGCGGCAACGTAGTGGTTGATCTCTCCGTGACCTATTGTCATACATTGCGGCAACGTAGAGGTTGATCTCTTCACTCCCTAGTGTCATACATTGCGGCAGCTTAGTGGTTGATCTCTTCACTCCCTAGTGTCATACATTGCGGCAGCTTAGTGGTTGATCTCTTCACTCCCTAGTGTCATACATTGCGGCAGCTTAGTGGTTGATCTCTTCACTCCCTAGTGTCATACATTGCGGCAGCTTAGTGGTTGATCTCTTCACTCCCTAGTGTCATACATTGCGGCAGCTTAGTGGTTGATCTCTTCACTCCCTAGTGTCATACATTGCGGCAGCTTAGTGGTTGATCTCTTCACTCCCTAGTGTCATACATTGCGGCAGCTTAGTGGTTGATCTCTTCACTCCCTAGTGTCATACATTGCGGCAGCTTAGTGGTTGATCTCTTCACTCCCTAGTGTCATACATTGCGGCAGCTTAGTGGTTGATCTCTTCACTCCCTAGTGTCATACATTGCGGCAACGTAGTGGTTGATCTCTTCACTTCCTAGTGTCATACATTGCGGCAGCTTAGTGGTTGATCTCTTCACTCCCTAGTGTCATACATTGCGGCAACGTAGTGGTTGATCGCTCCACTCCCCAGTGTCATTCATTGCGGCAACGTAGTGTTTGATCTCTCCACTCCCAAGTGTCATTCATTGCGGCAACGTAGTGGTTGATCTCTCCACTCCCTAGTGTCATACATTGCGGCAGCTTTGTGGTTGATCTGTCCGCTACCTAGTGTCAGACTAATGATGTTATTCTGTTCTGGATCACTATTTCCTATTGGTGTTATTATATTGAAGTGTAGTTGATCTCTCCATTCCTGAGTGGCATACATGGTGACGACATAGAGGCTCATTCTTTCCACCCCCGACGGTTGTGCATTGTGGCAAGGTAGCGTGACTCGTTCTCACTTCAGCTTATCATAGATTGCCACCGAACCACAGTTGGTTACGTTAATTAAACGGATTACTGGTTATACCAGAAAGACAATGAATAGTAACACTTTAACCTACCAAACATCTCGTAGGAAGCTACTATGGAGGTTTGGCCGTTGCAAGCGTTCCTTGTCTCAAAAATCTGCATGCCGTTTTCCCGAAAACCAGACTTTCCAGCTGACGATGGCGATCGGGACAGAGCGTATTTCAAATGCCGTTTTTGTTTTAAAAAAGTGGTCCATAGAGCTTATATTCCACTATTGTTTCTCTAGGCCAAAATGTTTACCTAAATATGTCATGATTTGGGCAGTCTTGGAGCCTGTGGCGCCAGTCCACATGTGCACATGGCTGATTGGCCAATCTTGAATTTTGTATACATGTGGTTGCGTAATCTATTGTGCCCTGTTCTGAGGCACAGAATAATGACTGTTCTGGTCTGCCCATAAGGTGGTAATCGTCTTGAGCTGGTGTTGGTGGTTTTCTGACAGATTTGATCATTCTTTTATTTTGGTAACTAGCTGACTCGGCCCGGCTTCGCCCAGGCCCTGGCGGGGATCTGTCTGTCTGTCTGTCTGTCTGTCTGACCCGGCCCGGCCCGGCTTCGCCCAGCTCCTGGTGGGGAGCATCTTATTTAATTCATATAAGTAGTCATATAAGCTCCCGTTCCCGACTATCTATCTATCTATCTATCTATCTATCTATCTATCTATCTATCTATCTATCTATCTATCTATCTATCTATCTATCTGTTTGTCTGTCTGTCTGTCTGTCTGACCCGGCCCGGCTTTGCCCAGTCCCTGATGGGGAGCATCTCATTTAATTCATATAAGTAGTCATATAAGTTCCCGTTCCTGTCTGTCTGTCTGTCTGCCCGTCCGTCCATCTCTCCCTCCGTCTATCCCACCCTCTCTATCTATCGGGTCAGATCTATCTATCTATCTATCTATCTATCTATCTATCTATCTATCTATCTATCTATCTATCTATCTATCTATCTATCTATCTATCTATCTATCTATAGCCAGGGGACTTAACCTAAGATATAGCAATGCTACTAAAATTGATGTCCCTTTATATAACTTTTCTTATGTTAAGTCATGTAATTACAAAATTAAATTTTAGTAAGTAAATAGCTGATTGTACACTACCAAACTATGACAGTTGGCTGCACGGGAATGGAAAAAAAAAAACATGTAGAAAATTTCATCTCAATCGGATGGACCGTTATCGAACGCATCCAATACATCCCTACCCACATACATACATACATGATGTTTTATAGATATAGATATGTAACAAGTTGATCTTGTGTTGTTCCTTAGCTCTCTCGTTTCCGAGTAGCCCACAGTGAGATTGTGTCCACTGTATGGTGACTTATAGTTCAGAAAATAGTGACTGCAGTACTGGCGATTCCCCAGACAAGAGCGCCCCAAGTACTGATTTTACATCTGTCAATAGCACCACGGGCTGTTTACCATGGTTAGTATTTATAGTGTGTTTTTTTTTTGGTTGCCTCAATATAAAATTCAATATCTCAGTAACGGGCTGAGATAAAATGATGAGATTTAGTATATAACGTTATCATTATGTCCACCCAACAAAACAATTTTTGTTCTGGAGATTTTACAGCAGATTTTAAAGTTAGCTTATATACGGTATATTAATTATGACTTAAAGATTACGACCATGATTTTAACAGTTTTACAGCTTCCCCAAGATTCGACCCAAATTATTCAAAATTTTCACGTGACTTTCGTTTTCAAACAAACAGCGCGAAGATTCAGAGGCGTCTCCAAATGTGGGTTCTTTCATGAAACGTGATTATATAAATAAACTAGCTGACAAGGCCCGGTTTGTGGTGGAAATCAATCAATCAATCAATCAATCTATCTGTCTGTCTGTCTGTCTGTCTGTCTGTCTGTCTGTCTGTCTGTCTGTCTGTCTGAATGTCTGTCTGAATGTCTGTCTGAATGTCTGTCTGTCTGAATGTCTGCCGGTCGGCTGACCCATCCACCTACCCACCGACCCACCGACCTACCGATATCTATCTATCTATCTATCTATCTATCTATCTATCTATCTATCTATCTATCTATCTATCTATTCTATCTATCTATCTATCTATCTATCTATCTATCTATCTATCTGCCTGCCTGCCAGCCCGACCACCCACCCACCGACAGACCGACCGACCTACCGATATCTATCTATCTATCTATCTATCTATCTATCTATCTATCTATCTATCTGTCTGTCTGTCTGTCTGTCTGTCTGTCTGTCTGCCTGTCTGCCTGCCGGCCCACCCACCCACCCACCGACCGATCGACCGACGTACCGATATCTATCTATCTATCTATCTATCTATCTATCTATCTATCTATCTATCTATCTAATCTATCTAATCTATATGTCTGTCTGTCTGCCTGCCTGCCGGCGCACCCACCCACATACCGACCGACCGACCGACCGACAGATATCTATCTATCTATCTATCTATCTATCTATCTATCTATCTATCTAATATATCTATCTATCTATCTGTCTGTCTGTCTGCCTGTCTGCCTGCCTGCCTGCCTGCCGGCCCACCCACCCACCGACCAACCGACCGACGTACCGATATCTATCTATCTATCTCTATCTATCTATCTATCTATCTATCTATCTATCTATCTATCTATCTATCTATCTATCTAATCTATCTAATCTATCTAATCTATCTGTCTGTCTGTCTGCCTGCCTGCCGGCCCACCCACCCACATACCGACCGACCGACCGACAGATATCTATCTATCTATCTATCTATCTATCTGTCTATCTATCTATCTATCTATCTATCTATCTATCTATCTATCTATCTATCTATCTATCTATCTATCTATCTATCTATCTATCTATCTAATCTATCTAATCTATATGTCTGTCTGTCTGCCTGCCTGCCGGCGCACCCACCCACATACCGACCGACCGACCGACCGACAGATATCTATCTATCTATCTATCTATCTATCTATCTATCTATCTATCTATCTATCTATCTAATATATCTATCTATCTGTCTGTCTGTCTGTCTGTCTGTCTGCCTGCCTGCCGGCCCACCCACCCACCGACCAACCGACCGACGTACCGATATCTATCTATCTATCTATCTATCTATCAATCAATCTATCTATATATCTATCTGTCTGTCTGTCTGTCTGTCTGTCTGTATGTCTGTCTCCCTCGTGCCTGCCGGCCCACCCACCCACATACCGACCGACCGACCGACAGATATCTATCTATCTATCTATCCATCTATCTATCTATCTATCTATCTATCTATCTATCTATTTATCTATCTATCTAATCTATCTGTCTGTCTGTCTGCCTGACTGCCTGCCTGCCGGCCCACCCACCCACCAACCGACCGACCGACCGACCTACCGATATCTATCTATCTATCTATCTATCTATCTATCTATCTATCTATCTATCTATCTATCTATCTATCTATCTATCTATCTATCTATCTATCTATCTATCTATCTAATCTAATCTAATCTATCTGTCTGTCCTATCTATCTAATCTATCTGTCTGTCCTATCTATCTAATCTATCTGTCTGTCTGTCTGCCTGCCTGCCGGCCCACCCACCCATTAACCGACCGACCTACCGATATCTATCTATCTATATATCTATCTATCTATCTATCTATCTATCTATCTATCTATCTATCTATCTATCTATCTATCTATCTATCTATTTATCTATCTATCTGCCTGCCTGCCGGCCCGACCACCCACCCACCGACAGACCGACCGACCTACCGATATCAATCTATCTAATCTATCTGTCTGTCCTATCTATCTAACCTATCTGTCTGTCTGTCTGTCTGCCTGCCTGCCCACCCACCCACTAACCGACCGACCTACCGATATCGATCTATCTATCTATCTATCTATCTATCTATCTATCTATCTATCTATCTATCTATCTATCCATCTATCTATCTATCTATCTATCTATCTATCTATCTATCTATCTATCTATCTATCTATCTATCTATCTATCTATCTATCTATCTATCTATCTATCTAATCTATCTGTCTGTCTGCCTGCCTGCCTGCCGACCCACCCACCCACCCACCGACCGACCGACCCACCGACCGACCGATCCACCCACTCAGCCAGCCAGCCAGCCAGCCATCCATCCACCCACCTATCTTTCTGCCTACCTACCTACCTTTCTGTCTGTCTGTCCGGGCCGCATCATTCATTTTATTCGGAGACTGCCGAGGGTCGTCGCTGGAGCTACGGAGTTCGTGCTTTGTGCGACGCTTTCCGCGCTGCGGAAAGAAACTGAGCCATATGGGATAAAAACCCTGTGCAATGCAGCCGATTCTGTCGACTGTAAGCTACTTCTTTGATTGCACCCACTCCCATACGAATCCAGATACGCCTTTGTTTGTCATCTGAATTTGCAGGTCCTCATTACCGTAAACATAACATTTTTAACAAGAAATCACTAGTTGTTAAGCAAAACATCAAAGGAATGATGCCGCTTTTAATGATTTAAGTTGTTTTGGGACCTATCAAAGACATATTCCTTGGGTGGGGGTAAATATAAGACGGCTGGAAAAATTTCATAACGATGCAACAGATAGTTTTCAAAATAATTGATCTTGAATGACGGCATAAATTTCCGGACAGACTATAGTAATTTATCCGTTGTATCTTGGATGCCTGGATTTCTGCATCATAATTATGGCAGTACTTTCCATTTGGTAATCTGGATGTGTCCCTATATTATTTGGGTATTCTATGTACACCTCCGCTCCTCCATTTCGAACCCAACATTTTATGCTGTCCCGTCCGTATAGACTCGGATCCAGTGGTCCTGTGGGTATTCTTCCTCAAGGAAACTGAAAGTGGCTGTTCTGCGAAATATTTTTTTCTAGACGACAAATGACGTTGGGATACAGTGACTTCTCACCTCCCCGAGGTTTTGCGGTCATCGCAGATTAAGCCTGTCGAGTATTGTGTGTTGTTTGTCCATCAAAAATGATGATGGCCATTCATTTCATCCAGTGGGGTTGAAAGTATGGAGCCGTGAGTTCTAAGATGGCTGATAAGGCCTATTTTGGCTCGAAATATTCTTTGACAATGTGGACAAAGAATGCTTGACGTTTCTGGAGGAGGATTTTCTGCAGTGGTTTTTCTGTTCTGTCTTTTCTTCACAGCTCTTGCAGTCCTGGTTGCCTCACAAGTGACTGCACCCTTGCGTAATGATGCACGCCACGAATTTCGGTCTCTGGCTGCAGTCTCCCAGGTGTCATGATGAATTCCAAAAGCATTCAGTGAGAATTTCAGAGTATCTTTAAAGCGTTTCCTCTGGCCGCCTTGGGAGCGTTTACCACAACGCAACTCGCCTGTCGAGTACCACACCGAGAACCGTACCGTTCCGGGGGAAAAAAATATTGATCATTATCCAGGCAAATTAACGAATAGGCAGCACACAGGCATGCACACGCTGCCTGGAGACCCTCAAACGCATTATTAAATGTATGTACTGCAGGACTAAAGTTGGGGTTATAGCAGCGCTAGATTTTATCACAAAACAGCAGGTTAAATGGTTTGGCTATGTAACTAGATTACCAGCAATGGTGTACAGACCAGACGGAAGCAGAGGAAGAGGCCGGCCACGTAAACGATGGATAGAGGGAATTACAGAGACCGTGGGGACCTCGATACATGAAGCCCAAATTTGGGCACCCTCCAGCTGTTTATGCTTCACCTCAACACCGCAAGGTACAAGAGGAACCTGATGAGGTGAGATGAGGCTGCTTGCCTATGGGGAAGGCAATGAAGTCATTAACACAACCTCAATGCCTCCTCATATAGTAGCGAATAACAATCACGGCATTTGTAGAACAAAACACAACGTCAATTATCACGAAAATATGCCCCTAGTTCCATAACCCCAACATACAACGCTGATTACGGAAACGAGGCCCTTGACCTATTCTAAACATTCGCCCGCAGGTCCTTGACTTTCTCTAAACATTCGCCCACCACTTCTCACCTCCTTGACAGTTTTGTTTAGTTAGAACATAATTATATCTTGCTGGTGTTGATTCCAATGCTGCTGGATTATCTACTCTTGACATCCGAGTGCCATTCTTATAAGGTCATCCTCTGCAACTGTTCCCATAGAGTGAATTAGTAGCTATTGGAATTGAGTATTGTAGCTTCTCACTGATGTTTGAATTTACAGGGTATTGAAGGAGTAAGTAGTTGATGGTTTCTTAATGACAAGAACTATATGCCAGGGCTTAGTCAGATATGACTGAGCTACCTACCGTATGACAGTAGACGGTACTACCAGCTTTCTGTTAACGTCGAATGTTGGGCGGCGATCACCAAACCTGACACCCCACATTGTGCCAACGGCTTCGGGCGGAGGAGTGCAATTGGGAGGGTACACGCCTGGCTCTAGTGCGAGGAAATGCATCCTAAAGACAAAATGTCATGGCAGGGCAGACCAGGCCCTAAGCCTTGGTCGGCAACTGGTCTAGGATCGAAGCTCCGACAGGCGGACAGTTAGAGCATTACTTTGCTAATTCGGCAGCTTCTGCAGCTTGTCTTGTTCCAGACGTATTGGTGTTACCTTTCCTCTGGAATAAACTAGACAGGCCAAGAGAGGAATCATGCTGCATAAGCAACACATGGTCTCTAAATTCGGCCCAGGCTTTGTGTTATGGTGTCGGTCTCTGTAGCGGAGGCGTTACGGACGCGATTCGTAATCCCGTATATCCGGGTTCGAAACTCAGCGGTGCTGGTTTTTTTTCGAAAAAGGTATAGGTGCCGGTGGTTCAGAAAGCAATGGCAAACCACTGACCGTAAAACTTGCCCAGAAATCACGAACAGCCAAAATGCTGGTGTTGACTGCTACGTCCTGTGAATACGTATATTAGCGAATAATAATCACGGAATTAGTAGAACAAAACACAACGTCAATTATCACGAAAATATGCATCTAGTTCCATAACCCCATCATACAACGCTGATTACGGAAACGAGACCCTTGACCTATTCTAAACATTCGTCCGCGGGTTCTTGACCTACTCTAAACATTCGCCCACCACTTCTCACCCCCTCGACAGTTTTGTTTAGTTAGAACATCATTATAGCTTGCTGTTGTTGATTCAAATGCTGCTGATTTATCTACTCTTGACATCCGAGTGCCATTCTTATAAGGTCATCCTTGGCAACTGTTCCCATAGAGTTGCTGTTGGAGACGACTGTAGTAGCTTCGCATTGATGTTTGAAATTACAGGGTATTGTAAGAGTAGGTAGTTGATGATTTCATAACGACACGAACGATGTGTGCACGGAGAGGGCGTGGCTCCATCTTGGTTAGTTAGTTGCGTATCCTTTACAGGACGTCGCAGTCAATCCCGGCATTATTTTGGCTGTTTGTGATTTCTTGGCAAGTTTATGTTCAGTGGTTTGCCATTGCTTTCTGAACGACCGGCACTCATAACATTTTATGAAAACCAACGCAGGGCGGTCTGCTGCCGAATCGCCCGCAGCTGTGTTTTCGAACGCGGTATGCGAGATTATGAATTGCATCCATAACTCCTTCCCCACACAGAGAAATGTAATTTATATTTGGTTAAATCTCCCAAACAGTCCGTCTTGATCAGCCGTCTGACGAAGTTATCTATATATGAGAAATGCATGCGACACCAGGTGGCTTTTGGTGTAAACGGTAACTCCTAGGTAGATACTGTGGCAGGGGTGTGAAGTATTCACTTCACAACAAAATGAGGTGCGGCGTCCAGTTCTTTTCTTCACAGCCTTTCCTTCCTAGGTAATTTCAAGAACGTTGCGAAAACTATGCAATACGAGTTTTACATTGACAATTCTGGGTCGACACGAGAACAGTATGTAAAAAACTCTCAAAGACCCTGTTACATGTCTCGAGGAGTATTTAGGTATATGGTGCTAGGTCTATATTTGTATAGACCAATCCACACTGCATAAGTAATGTAGTTTTTGCTCTCGCTAGCTTTGAACTCAAGGGTAGTCCATACACACTCCTTCTAATTGTGCGGGACTGAATTTTGTGTGTGGATTTGCTTTCCTTATTAGCAGTGTCCCTCGCCATCAGGCGAACCCACTCCGACTTCAGAGGTACTTGTAATTTACGTCCCCAAGTTAAGGACGATAGGTCAGTATTTTAATCCAACTGTCCGGTGTAGGGGTTGAATCTCTTACCTCGGCTTCAGCACACCGGATGTTTAAGAACACGCGTTCTTATCTATTCGGTCATGCTGATCTAGCAGTGTATTCAATATCACACAAGCCGTACTTACTTCCCATGAGGTTTTCAGGTACTAAGTTTAGGCTGAATCGACCAGGGAGCCCATGTCAATTAAAGAAGATCCACAGGGCCAGTTGGTAAGCGTCCTAGCCAGTGCTCCTATACACGAAAAAATCTGGCATTACTGGAGGTTAAACCTTGACCATTGTCTTGGCACACGAATGCGCTAATGACCATGTCACTGCGGTTTGTGATAAGCTAACAGTTAACCGGAGTATGTATTTGTCAGCCAAAACGTGTAAGTGCCTAAACTGTATTTATCGAGTTTCCTTCGCTTTCCCCCGAAGTTGTAAGTACACGCACTTGAGCCACTCCAACTTGGAACTCACCCTCACAAGTCAGTCACGTCCCTTCCTTAACTCTTTATCCGCCAGCGACCGTTGTTGTACCGAAATTGTAGCCGCAACGTATAAGGCATACAATGAGAAACATGAGAATAGAATAACAAAAAAGACCCGTGTCTGGAATCGGCAAGGCGGAGGAAACAGAGGAGCACGGAAGACCTTAAACACTTGGAGAAGAGACGCAGAAACACATGAATAATATGAGGAAGACGTGTACAGATCTGCATGGGATACATAAGGATGGGAGGGCTTGGAGTCAGTTTGTTGAGGTCAACCCCTAATATGGGATAAAGAAGAAGAAGAAAACGAAGAAAACGAAGAAGAAGAAGAAGAAGAAGAAGAAGAAGAAGAAGAAGAAGAAGAAGAAAAGCTGCAAAGTAGTCTGAATATTGGGAAGAACACAAGCGTTTATTGAGAAAACACAACATGACGTTATTGATTTAAAAGAAAGAGAAATTGTTGCTGAACCCTTGAGGTCATTAATATTGCACATAAACAACACATTCATATAATCGCCCTCTTCTGTAACTACAGATTTCAATCTTTATGTTGTCTAGCGTATCCTCTAATCTTTACTTCTTTCTTCTACTTCCGTGAGCGCTAATCAATACTTATGTATTTTTGAATGTGGTGATTTAACAGAAAATGAGACTCTCGGATCAGATTAATTGCTATCTTCACGGCGACGGTCGACTACATCATCTCTGCCGTTTTCTGACTCTTGTCACGTTAGTATAACTATGCCCTTTTCATTCATCCATGTGTTGAAATCTTGCCATTTAACTCTGAGTAAACTTTGCGCCATTCTAAGGGACTAAACATCACCGCACATTTACCACACTCCACGTAAATTTCCCCAGTAGTTGAGACTACACGTCCATATTAAATAAAATACAAGGCTCGTATTTCATTCCATCATTTCTACAGGTTAGTTCTGGTTGACATGTGGCGGAATTTGAAGAAATGTGGTTCCAAATACAATTACCAGTCATGACGCGATTTTTAATATCAAGAAATGTGCTTGTAAAAATACGATTGTTGAACGCACACACTGAGAGTTGCGCCCGTGTGTTACCAGGGTCCATAAGAGAATAGCAACAATGTAACCTATTATGCATGTCCAAACAGGCGATTAAGGAGGGTTGGTTTGAGACTGGCAACGTCATCCCGTAGACAACTTTAGCTGCAAAATCGAACCAATCATGAACTCGTTTACAAAGGGTTTGGCTTGAGTTGGTTGAGGGCATATGCTTCATTGGGAGGTGAAAGGCAAAAGGGGAAGAAAACAAAGGTTTGACCTAGAAGTGCAGCGATTAAGAAGAGCTGAAAAGTACGCTGAACTTGGGGAAGAAAACAAAAGTTTATTAAGAAAACACAACAGGGCGTTAAAAAATAGTTCGTTGCATACCCTTTACAGGACGTTGCAGTCAACACCAGATCTTTTTGCTGTTGTGATCTCTTGGCAAGTTTACGTTCAGTAGTTTAACAGGGCGTTACTGATTTATTTAATATACACACACGCACGCGCACGCGCGCGCGCGCACACACACACACAGAGAGAGAGAGAGAGAGAGAGAGAGAGAGAGTTGAAGAATCCCAGAGGTAAGTAAGATTGAACGTAAAAACAAGTTCACATAATCACCCGGTACAGTAACTATAGGCTTCATTGGGAGATAAAAGACAAATGAGGGAGAAGACAAGAGTTGGCCTAGCAATGCGGAGATTACACAGTATTAAGAGCCGATAGCACAACAGTAAACACATTAAAGTAAATGTTTTCTTGTTGCATTTTCCCACTTTGATCTCAAGCGTCGTCCACACACATGCTACTACTTCGAGTGCACTGGACTGAATTTTTGTGTGTGGATTAGCTTTGCCTATTACCAGTGTCCCTCGCCATCTACCCAACCCACTCCGACTTTTGAGGTACTAGTAATTTACGCCCCCAAGGTAAGGATGATGAGATGAGGCAAGGACGAAAAGTAAACATTTTAGACCAACTGACTGGTTTTGAACCCGCTACCTCGACATCAGCACACCGGATGTTTAAGAACGAGCGCTCTTATCCGTTCTTATCTTATCTTATGCTAACCTCCAGGCGATCCAATGTAATGTGCCCCTTTGAGTGTATGTAACACAGTCAATTGGAGCCCCCTGTGTGCGTATGAATTCGCACTAGGCACGGGGTGCTATAATAGAACAAATCAAGGCCCATAGCAGCAGCCTGCAGTGTTAGAACCATCCCATGCTTTAAGCCCGCGTGCAGGGAAGAGTTTCTAGCCAGTCTGTACTCCGTGGGCCAGTATCATAACTGCCGCCTTTTTACGTCCCAAGAAATGTCCTGCTACGCATGTTAGGCTGGGTCAATGTTGGAGCACCGATACATTGTGAACATCCGCCTGGGTGCGAGTATTAGAAAACTTATGACCGCCGGACCGGCAGGCGAGCGTTTTACAACGTTGGTTGAGCCCCCCCCCCCCCCCACCTTTTTTTTTTTTTTACAGCCTGGGACCAAAAAGAAAAACAGCCGGTTTAAGAGTTAACGTGACCAAATGAGCAAGATGTTTCTATTTTTAGTAAGGAAGTAGAATGTGTAGTCAGTGGATCGGTGAGTGACTAGATCTCAAACTGATAATTACACACCACACACAGATTGGCCAGACCAAGTGACCGAACAATGAAAGCTACCTCAAAGAAGTGATTGTACTTATGGCTTTATTCAAAATGAAGTGATTATCCTTGGGCTGTATTGACTCATTTTCTCTGGTCAGGACTGTACACGCTGGACTTAGTTCATGCCCAGTAGCACATTGACGTAATTGAACTTGGAAGTGATACACACCTTTGCTATTTGTTTCTTTTTGCAGCTGTGTGCCTGTTTCAGGGACGTTCTTAGCTGTAGCTAGCTTCCTGGAAGCGTTCTTAATATAAACAGAGGGCGAACTTAGGTTCAAATACAAGGATTATCGCTGGCCAGCAGGCAAGTAATAGTAATAGTATGATGTGGCTGTGTTAAATTACTGGATTTTATCACAAGGGTGTGCTCGTTGTTTTACAGTCCTGTTTACTAACAAATTATTGGCGGCTCTTCTGTGTAACTGATCTAGTTCACATCTGTTCATTTCTTTGTTTGTTGTTTTTTGCGCTCTCTCGCTTTTAACTCAAGCGTAGTCCATACACACTATTTATAGTAGTGATGGACTGAATTTTACGTGTGAATTAGCTTTCCTTATTAACAGTGTTCCTCGCCATCAGGCGAACCCCCTCCGACTTCAGAGGTACTTGTAATTTACCCCAAGTCAAGAACGACAGGTCAACATTTTAGTCCAGCTGTCCGTTGTAGGGGATGAACCGCTTACATCAGCCATCAGCACACCGGATGTTAAAAACACGCGTCTTACCCATTCGACCATGCTGACCTGCACATCTGTTCATCATCGTTATGTGCATGCCGAGTGACTCATGTTCCGCCAGAAACATCGGTTCTCTGTGTTCTTTATATTCTTGTTGATCGTTTCCGGTGACTTTTTGTCAACCCGTCCAGCATTTTCTCCCCGGCCTCTACTCTCTAATACCGTTGATCCTCCCGGTGTCACAATCGTCTCCAGACTCTCCTCGCATATTGTTATTCTGCCCTTTATTTTCCTTCGGATTATAGTCTCCCAACCAGTTCCCGCCAGACCCTCCTATCTTTTTCTGCCCCTCCAATTTTCCCCATATGATTCAACAATATCCCCAATTCATTTCTCCTTGTGTTTTTAAGTCACCCTCTTGTTTTGTTCCTCCTTGTCTTCCCCATATGATTCAACTATATCCCTAATTCATTTCTCCATATGTTTTTAAGGCTCTCTCTATTTCATTTGTTCTGTGGGTTCCAGCTTTCATCTCATAACACGACCAGCAATGCTGATTGTTTTTCTTGTGATCCAATTTGAGTCATTGCCAGTTCTACTTCATCATAAAAGTGTTGTATTTCTTCATCACTACTGCTTGTTGTTGGTACATAAACTCGTATAATGTTTATATTTATTGGTTTGCCTTTGATAATGACCATACTAACTCTATCTGAAATACACCAGAATCCATGTACAATCCTATATATTATATAAACTACCACACACATACAAATCAACACTGCCACAATAGTATTGCATAACATTCACCCACTAGGGGTAACATATATTATAACTGTATCATATTACAACAATAGGCAATATGTATAAAGAATGCTTTTCATAAAGCTCAGCAAACATTCACCCTGGCGTAACATATTACATTCTTGCATCATCTATACCTCTGTGTAACCCTTTGGTTATATAGAATGTCACCTGGGAAGGTTAACCCAGTCAACAAATGCCCGCAGAAGTCGGATGTGTCGGCCTAACGGTGCAAGAACGCAGCTCTGCTGTAAACAGGCACAACGCAATCGCGTCCGGAAAAAAAAACTCCGGATGAACTCAGAAGAAGAAGAAAAAGAAGAAGATATTACATTCCATATCTCAAGCATATAATAAACATTTTGCGTGGAAACATTATGCATAGAAACAATTAAAAATATGCATATAATGATATTCCTAATAATAGCATAAGGAATGAAATAGTAATACTATCATAAACAGCAAAATTAGACCATCAGTTCCCATTGAAGCGACATACATCTGATAAGAGGAAAAAAAGTCTGCCAAATGTATATCCAGAGTATAATAGAAAAATGATGCATATCAACATAACTAACAATGTGCATAACATAAGGTTCCTACTTGTGTAGGTAGAATAATAGAAACCCCTCTGCTGTGTGTCCACCGTGACGAGGTAGAGGGGCTTGTGCGTCCCAATGACCCCAAGAGCTATGCCGACGGTAGCACAGCTACTGGTAGGGCCACCCATGTCGGACAGGTCAAGGGAGAGGGACCAGACGAAGAGACACACAAACCTGCTGCCTTGTAGGTAGACTGGGGACAGTCAAAGGCTAGGGAAAGCACCCCAAATACATGCTTGTCGAAATCGGATGTACTGAGCCACAGGCTTGACAAAGCAGTGCAACGTGAAACCTGCTGCCTTGTAGGTAGACTGGGGACAGTCAAAGGCTAGGGAAAGCATCCCGAATAAATGCTTGTCGAAATCGGATGTACTGAGCCACAGGCTTGACAAAGAAGTGCAACGTAACTTTATCATTTCATGATGCCACAGATGAAAGTTAATCGATATGGTGCTAATCCCGTGAAGTCCCATCAGGCGGTGATAGTGCCGGGCCCCCTGCCTCGAGGGGGTCCACCCATGACTACTGGTGGTCACCTTCCCCTGTGCTGTGGAGTCAAGGCACAGAGGAGTAGGTTAAGAGCTATTGACCAAACACCCCGGACACTCAACATACTACAATGGAATGCAGAAGGAGTTTATAACAAGAAAGCCTCCCTAACACAGCGTCTTCATAAAGATAGAATAGATGTGGCATGCATTCAAGAGACACACCTCAACGCCAATCGCACATTTTCAGTCGAGGGATATCAGGCCACACGTTTCGACCGCGAAGGACATAAAGGAGGAGTTGTAATACTTACACGAAATACAATACCTTGCAGCGAAGTATCTGTGATCTCTGACAACCAAACGGAAATTATAGGTGTTGATATAATGATAAAGGACGTGAAAATAAGAATTTACAATCTATATAGCCCGGCAGATAAGGATCTTACACTCTCAAACATGGAAATAACTGACACAAATTGCATTGTTGTCGGAGACTTTAATAGCCGTTCAGAAAGATGGGGATACCCAGATACTGACAAAAGAGGAGATGAAGTGGAGGACTGGGAAATAGACTCAAATCTCCATCTACTTAACAAAGCGGATGACACACCGAGCTTCTACTCCAGAAGATGGATTACCACTTCTACTCCAGACTTAGCTTTCTGCACAGGAGACATCCTCCACAAAATCGATCGCCATGTGCTGGACCAATTAGCAGGTAGTGACCACAGACCAATCAAGCTTGTAATAAATATGGAGTATGTTCCACAGGAGCAAAAGCCTTTGCCCCGTTGGAATTACAAACGAGCAGATTGGGACAGATTTGCCATACTAACAGACAAATATTGTGAAAACGTAAATACACGATATGGCAACATGAAGCAAATGGTGGAAAGTCTAAACAGAGCAATAATACAGGCAGCCACTGAGTCTATTCCAAGAGGAGCAAGGAAAAATTACAAACCATACTGGACTGAAGAACTACAATTTTTGGAGGACAAAGTTGAAGATGCTAGGAAGACCGCAGAGAGAGAACAAACAACTGAAGCGAACATCTCTCTCAAAGCCATCTCAGCAAAATATAAAAGAACAGTAAATCAAACAACAAGAGATTGTTGGAGGAAAAAAACAGAAAACCTGAATTTTGACAGGGATGGAAACAAACTATGGAAACTAGTGAAAGCCATGAACAATGAAGGACCTAGAAACAAACAAATAACAATTAAACAAGGAAATTCCTTGCTTACAGGAAAAAAGGCTGCAAATGCACTAATGGAACACTATGCCAGTGCAAACCACATTGATATTACAGCCGAACAGAAGAAAGCAATCAAAGATAAACAGATGCATCATACATATACAGAGACAGCAGCAGAATATATGATGGCAAATCTAACAATGGAAGAAATGGAACAGGCAATGAATACCCTAAAAAAGAAGACATCACCAGGAAAGGATGGAATCACAAATGAAATGCTAATAGGACTAGGCACTAAGGCAAAAAAGAAACTACTAGCAGTCCTAAATTACAGCTGGAAGAGGGGAATAGTCCCACAGGCATGGAAGGAAGCTATACTGATACCAGTCCCAAAGAAAGGAAAAGACCTGGAAGAACCAAATGGCTATCGACCTATCAGTCTTCTTAGCTGTGTAGGAAAATTAATGGAACGCATTATCAATGGCAGGCTAACATGGCATCTGGAAGAAAACCAACTCTTAACACCTCACCAAGCAGGATTCAGAAAGTACAGATCTACTGAAGATCAAATAACCTATATAGCTCAGGAAATAGAGGATGCCTTCCAAGAGAAAAAGCACACACTAGCAGTCTGGATAGATTTAGAAAAAGCATTTGATAAAGTATGGAAGGAAGGACTGAAAGTAAAACTGCAAAAAATGCATGTTTGCGGGAAAATGTACAAATGGATCAGCCACTACCTTGAGAACAGAACTGCCAGGACAAAAGTACAAGGACAAACCAGCAAAATGATGCTGTTGGAGCAAGGTGTCCCCCAAGGAGGAGTTCTTTCACCAACATTATTCCTAGCATATATAAACGACATCACGGAAAATTTTCCAGCCAGAGTACACACATCATCCTTTGCAGATGACCTAGCCATATGGACATCTGAAGAATATATTAGTACAGCTAACAGCAGAATACAGCAAGCCCTATTAGCGCTAGAGGACTGGTCAAAATCATGGCTAGTGAAGATAAGTGAGGAGAAAACAACATGCACAGTGTTCTCCCTCTCAACTAAAACTCAGCAACCTAAGCTGGTATTGAATGGAAAAATATTGCGCCATGAAGAAAATCCAAACTATCTAGGAGTCACCTTTGATCGTCGCCTGACATGGAAGACACAGGTTGAGAAAAATCGAACAAGAGCAAGGCAAAGAATGGCAATCATGAAAAAGCTTGCTGGTACAACGTGGGGAGCAGATGAGAAAGTTCTCAAGAAGTTATATACTGGGCGGGTGAGGCCAGTACTGGAATATGGCATTGCAGCTTGGACAACAGCAGCTAAGTCAAACTTTAACAAAATAAGTAGAGTCCAAAATCAAGGAATGCGAATCATAACTGGAAGCCTGAAGACAACGCCTATTAATGAATTAGAAAAGATCACTTGTTTACAACCAATGCAGGATAGAAGAGATAGCAGAGCCCAGCAACAAGCAGAAAAATTTAGAAGATTGACAGACCACCCTATGTACAACAGATTTAATGGTTTTGGAAAGGGAAGACTGAAGCGTAGCAACTTTGTAGAAACTGCAAAACGAAGGATTAGGTCAGATCCTATTCTTAACATATCAACAGTCAAGCCCATACACAATGCACACAAGTTCCCAGCTTGGAGACAGCAGCAACTGCCTGAGATGATAGAAAACATTCCTGGTATTGAGAAAAAGAACACTCAGCATGAAACCGAAAGAAGAGAAATAACCCTAAACTACATAAAAGAACATTACCCAAGCAGGAATTGGACCCATGCATATACAGATGGATCAGCCAAAAATTCAATAGAGAATGGAGGAGGAGGAATTCTCCTAAATTTAAAAAATGGAGCGAAAAAAACACATTCAATGGCAACTGGAAAATTTTCAAGTAACTTCAAAGCGGAGGTAGAGGCTCTGAAAACTGCAGCAGAAATGCTCCTGATGGAGGAAAATAAAGAGAAGCAAATAGCTATCTTCACAGATGCAAAGTCAGCTGTCTCAATACTGAAGAGCAATAACAGCACAGAACTAACTGACCTAAGAGCAGCACTCCATGGTCTATGCCAGAAATCCAAAAAAGTTGTAATACAGTGGATCCCATCACATTGCAGTATACCTGGAAACGAAGAGGCTGACAGACTGGCAAAAGAGGGCGGACGACTACCACAGCCTGACATAGACATAACCTATAATGAGGCAAAGAGGTTGATAAAAAACACTTATAGAACCAAATGGGAATCAGAGCATCCAGGCCATCAGAAGGATGATGCATATTACAAACTCGACAGAAGAGAACAAGTAGCAATCTTCAGACTCCGCACAGGACACAACAGGCTGAAATACCACTTGTTCAATAAACTAAAGATAGGAGATACCGATGAATGTAATTGTAGAACTGGAAAAATGACAGCAAAACATTTGCTGCAGGATTGCCCAACGTATACAGAACAGAGAAAGATATTTTGGCCCACACCTGCTTCATTTGAGGACAAGCTCTATGGAGATATCAACAAGCTAAAGTTGACCGCAGATTACTTTAACTATATACAGGTTGACATTTAAAGGTGCATGAAGACCCAGAGGCATGAAATGGAATATTGCTTGGATAGCAAATCCATTACGTGGAAAGTCCAAATCAAAAGCCCATTGTGTGGGCTTCATAAAAGGTGGAAAAGTGTCCTAGTGGCACGAAATGGAATATTGCTTGGATAGCAAATCCATTACGTGGAAAGTCCGAATCAAAAGCCCACTGTGTGGGCTTCATAAAAGGTGGAAAAGTGTCCTAGTGGCACGAAATGGAATATTGCTTGGATAGCAAATCCATTACGTGGAAAGTCTGAATCAAAAGCCCACTGTGTGGGCTTCATAAAAGGTGGAAAAGTGTCCTAGTGGCACGAAATGGAATATTGCTTGGCTAGCAAATCCATTACATGGAAAGTCCGAATCGAAAGCTCACTGTGTGGATGTCATCTGCAGACTGCATACTTCTGGTTTCCGGAAGAACAGCCTATGGTGAACGGAAGGCCCAATATACGGAAGTGAGGCTAAGCAGCCATGTGCAGGACGTGACGATTCCTTGGGTGAGCCCAGTACCAGAGCGCTATGTATCGGCTCTGCAAGTATGGAAGCCTCCTTGGATGGCGGGGAATGCCCATGGTCTGCCCCTGCCTTCCCTTGAGGGCTGACCAGGATCTTTGGCTGTTCTATATGGACCAGCTGGGATGGGGGATAACACCACAACAGTGAGAGTCAAACGTCCTAAGAAACCCCCGGGAAGGTTAACCCGGTCAACAAATGCCCGCAGAAGTCGGATGTGTCGGCCTAACGGCGCAAGAACGCAGCTCTGCTGTAAACGGGCACAACGCAATCACATCCGAAAAAAAACTCCGGATGAACGAAGAAGAAGAAGAAGAATAATAGAAATATAGTAAGGTACTATATATAGAAAAATGAGAAATAATAGTTCTCATTAGAGTAGCAAACATTGGACAACCAAAATGAACGTCGGCCCGAATCTGCCTTTATTTAGCCACCACCGTGGTAAGAATAAAATCTAGTAAGACACTATATATCTACCAAATGAGAACATAAAAGTTCTCAGTCAAGTAACATGAGACAGTGATAGTTCTCAATGAAATACCTTACAATGGACTGATAAATGAAGGCCCTGAATTTAAAGGCTGTCGTTACGAACTAGAAAGTAACATTCCTAGACACTTCTAAACAGCATAGAATCCAGGCTTACAATAAATAAAATATACATTTAAAAAATCATTTTACCTAATCCTCCGATAGACAATTCTGATCTGTCAAGGTCTACGCTCGAGCTTTTATACAAATTGTCTTATCTGTGGGTTACCCTTGATCTGTCTGATCTGGTGGAGGGTTTTAGCGCATGTGTATTTATGGACCAGCTGTGGGGTCCGTCTGTTCACACCTTGTTTGGTTGAAAGCTCTCCAGCCCCTCGTAAATTCTCCCTGAGCAACTGGCCATTTCACACCTGTTGACTGATAGTCGTCTCCATTCAGTCTCAGGGTTCCCCCGACAGACATTAACCTGTGGATTCTTATCAAACAAGAATTTTACACTTATTCTCTGCTAATGAACACATGGCCTTCTATGGCATCAACTTTGAGATTACTTAGACATAGAAACCCAGACTGCCTTCACTTTCTGTGTCGTCACATTACCTGGGTAATGTTGCTTCATTAGTTGGTAGACATCCAGCCTCAGCATGATGAAGTTTTATTCCTCTAATTTCTCAGTCCTCATTTTGAATACTGTCTTATGGGGGTGAGAGTCATTCTGGTGGAATCATGGCATTCTGTGACAGGAGGTCAGGAGCTGGACTTTCTGTCAGAGATTATGAATGCACATACCTTGGTGGTATCTGACCAAGGTTGAGAGCTTATCCTCAAATCCACCCACCGCCATGAATAATTTGCAACCCCTCCAACTCTAGAATGTTCTCTTTGGGGTTAACCTCCTTCTGGCTGGGAACCGCCATGACTATGTAGCAAGTTCTGTGCAGAATGTCACTCTCATCACAGACCACTGGAGAGACTCTTGATCCTCCACCTGTTCTTCTGCCTCATGCGTTTTCATTCTTAGAGTGTCTTTAATGTCAACCATTGTGTTGGTTAGAACCAGCCTCTCATTCCAGAAAGCATACTTTTAGTCACTGTTTATTCTAAACTGTTGTGATGCTTGAAGTGGCTAAAGTACTTTAACTTCCAAGGCATAATACTATGTATATGCCATTTTTCTACAACATTCAGTCTTGTAGATTGTCTGTTTCTATTTGTCCTGATCCATCAAATTCTAAGCTTATTTATCTATGGTAACATTTAAGTTCAAAGGGCTAGGGTTTCTTCCTTTGTGTTTCTGAGATGGTCAATGACCCGCATTAGAATGTTGCTACAGGAACAGTGTATCTTTCAAAATGGTTACTTTGATTTGTTTTCTGGTGTTGTGCCATAGATCAGTTATCTTCTTAACCTTGCTGTGCCAGTCTACTCCTGACTTCTTTTGAACAGCCCTGATTTGATTTGATAGAAGAATTGATATGGCATTCCAGACAAACTCATGGATGCTCTGTCTCCCACTGCAGATATCATAATGTGTAGATGCCAATCATTCCAGTAGCACACTGGTTGTAAACATATCATTTTTACTCTCTCATACATCCCTCCTGACCAGAACCCAGCCCTCATTTAAATTCAACCATCCTTAAATATGTTGTTTCATTCTTTTTATTGGCATCTTCAAATGAATTGCATTGCCATGTTTCATCAAGCATGTGGTTCAGTACATCAGAATGCTGTTACATATGTCCTTGGTTGTTTGTAGCGTGAACTGCATGTTCATAAAAATGGTGGTCGCCCAGTCACTGAACTAACTGGGTTGCCTTATGCAATAATGTGTGGCTGTTGGTTTTCTAGTGACTGCTGCTTCGAGATGAACTGTATTTTTCGTGGCGGACTTTTATGTTGGCATTCTGGCAGCGGCATTATGCATAGTATAACTGTGCAGGCTGTTGGTTTACTGAGACTCCTATCTGTTCCACTTTTCACATGGGCAGTGAGGAGCATTTTGTGTGATATTCATAGGCACAGGAACGGAGCATAAAGGAGCTACCCTTAGCCGTGAAGTTGGAACCGTGACTAACTAATATCCAACTTTGATAAGCATTTTTTCGGGTTTGCTATCCATAGCCTCTCCTCAGTCTGTCTACAAGGCAGCAGGTGTGTGTCTCTCTTTGTCTGGTTCTTATCCCTTGACCTGTCCGACATGGGAGACCCTGCCAGTAGCTACACTGCCGTCATCACAGCTCTTGGGGTCATTTGAGCATGCAAACCCCTCTACCTTTTTTAGGTGGTGACATATCAGAGGGGGGAGGATCTGTTATTGTACAGCAGTCACTCATGGATAGTCTTCAAAATGTCTGCCTTGTCCATTGTGTGTTCCAACTACTGGCACTCCTGAAGCCAACAAATCTGCTCGCTTATTACACTCCTGCATGGCCAAGACAGTTTGTTTCTCTTTGTAAGTGAGAACTCTCTCAGCTTGGTATCTGCGCATGCCACACATCTGACTGTTTTGAACTTTATGCAATATGGACTGTGAATCATACATTATGATAACTGTGGTGATTTGAATACCAACTACCCACCTCAAAGCTGCAGTGATCAAATTGACCCCCAGCCTCATGCTTGAGGTTGTGCATCTACAGGCTCTGTTGTATTCAGCAACAACCTCCCACCTGTTTGTTACTAGGGCCATAAGAGAAGCAGAGAACAGTAACTCTGTAACCTGCCATACATAAGGGAAGCCAAGAACAGTAACTCTGTAACCTGCCATAGATAAGGAAAGCCAAGAATAGTAACACTCTAATCTGCCATGCATGTCCTAAGAGGCGAGTGAGGAGAGATGACATGAGACTAGCTACTTCGTGTCGCAGACAAATGTAACTGCAAAATGCAGCCAATCACAAACAAGCCTACAGAGGGAGTTGTTTGAGGGCCTATCCTCCGTTTGGAGATGAAAGACAGGAGAAGAGAAGAAGAACAACCTTCACCTTGAACCTCCCTAATTTCCCCGGGAAGGTTAACCCGGTCAACAAATGTCTACAGAAGTTGGATGTGTCGGCCTACCGGCGTAAGTACGCAGTTCTGCTGTAAACAGGCACAACGCAGTCACGTCTGAAAAAAATTCTCCGGATGAACGCAGAAGAAGAAAAAGAACCTCCCTTGAATTGCCAGCCAGATTTCTGTTTGTGGTGCAAAGAGCCATAGGTATACATTGTTGTGTTCCAATTTTGTTAATTGTGGAGCAACTGGAATTCCATGTTTTCAGTGCCCTTTTTGTTGATTGTGATTTTTGTTTGAGAATCACTGGCTTCACATTAATTACGAGAGTGCGTCAATAAGTATGTCACACAGTTCTGTGGGATGGTAGGTAAATGTAGTTGGTGTTTTCTACAGATGTCATTAGGTGACAGCAACATCGAACTTTATATTCCTGTTTGTCAGGTGGCGCTAGGTGTCTCATGCGCAGCGCATAAACAAAATGCGACTGTACTTACGGAGTGTACAACCAAAGAGCAACGTGCTGTTGTGCGTTTTTTGTGGGCTGCCTGCAAAGGGCATTCATAAGGAAATGCCTCCTGTTTATACTGACTACCAGCCTGAATCAAAGCGTGCTTCAGTGCAATGGAAACATCCTTCTTCGCCTTGTGTCCAAAAATTTAAGGTTACGCCATCAGCAAGGAAGGTTATGCTGACAGTGTTCTGGGATTGTCAAGGAGTGCTTTTAACCAATTTCAAGAAGAAAGGTGACAATGTGACTTCTGAATCATACTGTGAAGTTCTATCGATGCTTCATGATGCAATTCTAAGAAAATGTCAGGACTGCTGACTAGAGGTGTGTTGCTTCTTCATGACAATGCCAGACCACATACGTCTCGATTAACTCAGAAGAAAATTAACCAGCTACGGTGGGAAATTCTGGAACATCCACCTCACAGTCCCGACTTAGCCCCTAGCAATTTCCACCTTTTGGTCCACTGAAAACCCACCATGGCGGGAGACATTTTGCGAATGACGCCGAAGTTGAATGTGAAGTGAAAACGTGGGATAGAAAACAGAGCACGCAGTTCTATGCAGCCGGTTTGGGAGGACTGATAAAATGATGGGATAAGTGCATCAATGTTGGTGGAAATTATGTTGAGAAATAAAGGGACAATGTATGTATAAAAATAAACTGGTTTCAAGTTGTTATATTTAGTTATTTTTCTACAGTCATTTGTGACTTACTTATTGACTTCCCCTCGTAGACCGTGTTAGTGCATAGAAAAATTCAAGTACAGACTATTAAGCAAACATACGGTAAGATAGCGTACATGCGACAGGTGGTACTGTTCATTATGTCATTACCATGGTAGTATGATATCATTGGTAGTGTCATTATCATGCAAGAATTATAGCATATGTAGTATTGTCATAATTTGTGACAGCTGGCAAACTTGACGAGACAAACAGAGAGGGAACAAAGCAATAAATACCAGTATTGCATGGCCAAGTGGCATTATCAGGGCAGCAACACAGACCTGGACTAGGACTTTGGTGGTTGTATGAGATGGGGAACGTTGACCATGTTATCAGCATGACACATTTTTGTTGTTGGGTTCATTGCTTGGACTCAAGCGTGGTCCACACACATGCTTCTGCATACAGTAGAACTGGACTGATATTTGTGTGTGGATTAACTTTCCCTCTTACCAGTGTCCCTTGCCATCAGGCGAATCCACTCCGACTTTTGAGGTACTTACAGTATACATCCCCAAGTCAAGGACAACATTTTAGTCCAACTGACGGTGTAGGGGTTGAACCCGCTACCTCGGCATCTGTACATCAGACATTTACAAGTGAGTTCTGATATCCATTTGACCATGCTGGCCTCCACACATGATGTTGATAAGCCACAATGCCAGAATGATATGAATCGATCAATAAAAACGGAAATGTTGGGCTTGACAAGAGCACAATCAGCAAGAGACAACAAGACTCTGTGACTGTAAAACCTTCATGAGCAAACACAGGCAAAAGAATACAACTACATCTTCATATTCATCATACCAGCTGGCATATGTGTTCATGTCGGTCTTTGATATTCTGTAGGTTGGTTAGTTGCAAATCCTTTACAGGACGTTGCAGTCAATCACAGTGTTTTTGGCTGTTTGTGATTTCTTGGCAAGTTTACGTTCAGTAGTTTGCCATTGTTTTCTGAATGACCGACACTCATACCTTTCTGTGGGAATGAACACAAGGCGATCTGCTTCCAAATTTCCTTTAGCCGTGTTTCGAACACAGTTTACTGGGTTATGAATTGAATTCATAATCCCTTTACCACATAGCTGGTTTTCTGGAGATACATTGAAGAAAAAAAAAGGTACTTATCCAGCATGTGGACCCATCCCAGAAGGTCTGTTTACTGTCCTACATCACATAAGGTCTGTTTACTGTCCTACATCACAGAAGGCCTGTTTACTATTCTACTTCGCATAAGGCCTGTTTACTGTCTTGCATCACAGAAAGCCTGTTTACTGTTCTACACCACAGAAGGTCTGTTTACTGTTCTACATCACAGAAAGCCTGTTTACTGTCCTACATCACAGAAGGCCTGTTTACTATTCTACTTCGCATAAGGCCTGTTTACTGTCTTGCATCACAGAAAGCCTGTTTACTGTCCTACATCACAGAAGGTCTGTTTACTGTTCTACTTCGCATAAGGCCTGTTTACTGTCTTGCATCACAGAAAGCCTGTTTACTGTTCTACACCACAGAAGGTCTGTTTACTGTTCTACATCACAGAAAGCCTGTTTACTGTCCTACATCAGAGAAGGCCTATTTACTGTCTTGCATCACAGAAGGCCTGTTTATTGTCTTACATCACAGAAGGCCTGTTTATTGTTTTACATCAGAGAAGGCCTGTTTACTGTCTTACATCACAGAAAGCCTGTTTACTGTTCTACATCACAGAAGGCCTGTTTATTGTCTTGCATCACAGAAGGCCTGTTTATTGTCTTACAAGGCTTCATAAAATAAGTACCTGATAATTTCCAGAATGATCTGGGTGTTGTCTGAGAAAACAAAACAGGAAGAAATGGAACAGGCCACCTCACCTATTTATGCCATGACCTAGAATATATGAAGACCTAACGGACCACACAGTCCAGTGGCATATCTGCTCTATGATTACCTTTACCTTACATTCTAGTGAGTTGAGCTGAGTTGAGTTAAAAAACAGACATCACAACACTCTGGACATTCCCATACATGAAACAACACTCTGGACATTCCCATACATGAAACAACACTCTGGACATTCCCATACATGAAACAACACTCTGGACATTCCCATACATGAAACAACACTCTGGACATTCCCATACATGAAACAACACTCACAACACTCTGGACATTCCCATACATGAAACAACACTCTGGACATTCCCATACATGAAACAACACTCTGGACATTCCCATACATGAAACAACACTCTGGACATTCCCATACATGAAACAACACTCTGGACATTCCCATACATGAAACAACACTCTGGACATTCCCATACATGAAACAACACTCTGGACATTCCCATACATGAAACAACACTCTGGACATTCCCATACATGAAACAACACTCTGGGCATTCCCATACATGAAACAACACTCTGGACATTCCCATACATGAAACAACACTCTGGACATTCCCATACATGAAACAACACTCTGGACATTCCCATACATGAAACAACACTCTGGACATTCCCATACATGAAACAACACTCTGGACATTCCCATACATGAAACAACACTCTGGACATTCCCATACATGAAACAACACTCTGGACATTCCCATACATGAAACAACACTCTGGACATTCCCATACATGAAACAACACTCTGGACATTCCCATACATGAAACAACACTCTGGACATTCCCATACATGCTCTGTCTCATCTTCAATAAAGAGCGAAGTGTCTCAATACTAATGATATTATTGGTACCAGCTGCAGTCTGATTATGAGTCTGTCGGCTTTTCCTCTAAGTACTGAGTGTCAGCCAGATTCTCTGGTCACTCTCTGTCCTGTTTAGGACTAACTTGAAAGAGAGCAAAAATAGAAAAATCAAAACTCACAAAAAACAGATCTCTATTACCAATGCTGAAGAAGCTGGTTGAACGAGGCCAATTTTTTATTTTTCTTCAGTGAAATCTGCATTGAACTGAAATAGATATAGGCTGTAACTTTGGATGCAATCTGTCTAGAGCAGTGGTTCGCAACCTGTTTTTGCCCGTGCAACCCATCACCATATTTTCAGAATGTCATTCCCCCCTTTCGTATTTCCTGCCTATAAATTCTCCCCCCCCCCCCCCCCCCACCCACAGTATATGGTAAAAATGGAAGCTAAATTTAATAACACATACTAGAACAAGTCTAGACGTCTACATAAAACGTGATTTGCTGGTCTACTAATGTTATAAAATGAATTTCAGAAGGGCGAGAAGTAAAGAACTGTAATGTATGGAGGGAAAAAACAATATGAAGTAATTGGTTCTTGTCGCTTAAAGTCGCTTAAAAGTCGACAGTGTTGACTTCATTGCACCAGGTTTTTATCCCATATGGCTCAGTCTCTTTCCGCAGCGTGGAAAGCATCGCTCAAAGCACAAATTCCATAGCTCCAGCGATGACCTACAGGAGTCTTAAAAAAAATTCACTCATGAACCGAAGGACGTGACCCGAAATCGAAACCACAACCTTCGGAGCCCGAGTCAAACGACTTGAGCACTTCGCCACAGAGACCAATTGGTTCTTGTATTAACGCAATCTTGAAATAATCTTAATTCCCCCCTGGAAACCCTAAAATAAATTTTTTTTTTTTTGGGGGGGGGGGGGGGGGTTTCCCCACCGGTTTAGAACCACTGGTCTGGGGGGGGGGGAATTCCCCACCGGTTTAGAACCACTGGTCTAGAGGAAGCAAACTTGACCCAAAAGCCAGCTGAAGTGGACACAATGACCTTGAGGTGCAGAACTCAGTGATGACTCACGTCCCTCAAAAGAGGAATGAAGAAGACAAAGAAGGAGAACACAATAATAATGAATCATCTATAATTTAATGTTTTGGCAATGAAACAATTACTAGTTAACATAAAACCATGTTTTGGCAATGAAACAATTACCAGTTAATATAAAAACCATATTTTTGGTCTCTTTTCTTGTAGTTGCTATGGGTGACGTCACACTAATACTCAATAGAACATCAGGTGAAGTAGGAGCGGCTGGGGGAGGAGGTGGTGGTGGTGGTGATGATGAAGACAACTGGAATGAAATGAGTGGTAGTGGAGATGGTGAAGACAAGGTCACCCATTATTTCTCATCCAAGCCTACAGGTAAATGATGCTCTTCTATAACTGTTGAAGTAACAGATTTTAAGAAAGTGGTTGCGTCCATTTAGCTGAGTTACTAGAAAGCTTTACTTTTGCTGTTAACTCTTGGATAGAAATTAAGCTCTGCCTTAACTCTTAACAGTTTTATGTGTGTGTGTGCACTGTCTTTGGATTCAAGCACAGTCCACACTTTTGCTACCACTGTTGGAAGTTGCTACTACTTGTGAGTGTACTGGACTGATTTTGCATGTGGGTTAGCTTTCCCTTTACCAGTGTCTCTCTCCATCAGGTGAATCCTTTTCCGACTTCTGAGGTACTTGTAATGTACATCCCCTAGTGACAGATGAGAAGTCAACATTAAAATCCAACTGGCTAGTGTGTGGTGCGAACCCACTATGTCGTGGTCAGAAAAAAATTAAGTTAAAACTCTCAGCCACGATGACCTCCACTGTTAACAGTGATGTCAACATTCTAAATAGCAATGTTAATTAGATATTTATTTGTGCACAAGAGATCTAATTATTTTCTGCTTCTGTTTTATAACATAGTTTTAGTGATACTATGATGATGCATTATTCCTGTGTTCTTTCACTGCTTTAATTCTATAACATCATATCCACTGTAATGGATGCGTCTTCTTCTTCTTTGCATTCATCCGGAGTGTTTTTTTCCAGATGTGATTGCGGTGTGTCTGGTTAGGCACTGGATTGAAACCCTTAGGTCAACACATCCGGCTTTTAGCGTGCATTTTTGACCAGGTTTGCATTCCTGGGAGACTCTCACTTTTGTGGTACCGTCCACCTCCCAGTTGGTCGAGCTGGAACAGTCGGAGACTTCACGATCATATCCCTCAAAGGAAGGCAGGGACAGTCCATAGCATTTTCCGCCATCCTGGGTGGCTTCCATAATTGCAGAGCCGACACATAATGCTCTGGTGTTGGGCTCACCGAGGGAATCGTCATGTCCTGCTCATGGCTGCTTTAATTCCTCACTTCAATATATTGGGCATTTCGTTAACCCCGGGCCGTTCCCGCACAAACCATCCAGGTCTGGAGACAGTATCCACTCAGCGAGTTTTCGACGCGGACATGTGTTTGTCGTTGCGCCTGTCAGAGCTGTTCCAGGCATGACGGACATTCGGAAAACTATCTAGTCAGAGCTGTTCCGAACAAGAGCGGCATTCGGAAACTAGGTAGTCAGAGCTGTTCCTAGCACGAGAGACATTCGGACGAGACATTTCACTCGGACGTAAATGCGTAGTGCCAATTTTTATTTTGCCACCCGTAGGACGGCACTTCTGGCTTCGGCTGGCATTTTTTAATGAGGTTAGCCTTCCTCGGGTTTCGAGGCACGTTAGACTTATTGTTGTTATGTCGCCCACATCTCAGCTGATCAAGACAGAATGATAAGAGACATCACGGTCGACCCTCAAGGGAAGGCAGGGGCAGACCATGGGCATTCCCTCGCTATCCAAGGAGGCTTCCATAATTGCAGAGCCGGCACATATTGCTCTGAGACTGGGCTCACCCGAGGAGTTGCCTCATCCTGCTCATGGCTGCTTTAGTTCCTCACTTCCATGAGTTGGGCATCTCGCTTGCCACTGGTTGCTCAATCACACACCAGGAACGGTCAGTCGGCAGGCGACATCCACTAGGTAAGCTTTTGCTTCGGGCTGCGCAATGGATTCGCTAGCCGTGTGTTCCATTTCGTGTTATTGAGACTATTTTTCCACCTTGTTTTTCCACCTTTGTCTACACTCTCTATGAGTTAGATACAGACAGTTTTCGTAGCCATTTCATTTGACTGGGGCACTTCTTTAACCTTTTTGTACTCGTTCACGAGGTAGGCTACATGTGCTGCCGGCTCAGCACCTTACCTCCGTACAGCAGTGAGCGACAAACGGGCAGGCCCTCTCATCCGGGGATCCCTCATATCCCCCAGCTGAGAGCCTTCGGACAGGTATCTGAACTGGGCATGTAGCGTGCTCAGGATCTCACCTCCGTTTTTTGGCAGGTGAGTATCGGCCCGGCTCTCTTATCCAAGGTTAGTAGCTTAGAGGCGTTCAGCTACGTCTCTCAGATGGAGGCCTTTGTGTAAGTGTCTGGACAAAGTTTGTGGCTTCGTGCACCTGAGTTTAAATTCTGACTGCTATTCTCAGTCTACCTGCAGAGCAGCAGGTTGTGTCTCTCTTAGTCTGGTCCCTATCCCAAGAGCTGTCCAATTTGTAGTTTATATCCATTGTTACAGCGCTTGGGGTTGGTGGGACACTCAAGCTCCCCCACCGCGGCAAGGTGGAGACACATCGGGGGAGTAATGGATGTATAATTCCCTAGATTTTCCATTCCTCTCATTCTATAATACTATCGTAGCAATGCTGTGATGGATGCATTATTCCCTAGATCTTCCACCACTCTTGTCTTATTAAACCTTTGTAGCAATGATGTGGTGAGTGTATTATTCCCTAGATCTTTCATTGTTCTCATTTTAAAACACCTTCCCCATGTTTTCCACTGTTTATATCCTTTAACACTGTTGTAGTGGTGCTGTCAATAATGTAGTATTCCCTAAATCTTCCCTTGCTTCTTATTTCTTTAACTGTTGTCTCCCTTTCTTTTTGCCTCGGTGACCTCACACTGATACTTTATAAGATATCTGAAAGAGAAGAAGAGGAGGCATAGAAGGAGATGATGTATCAGTGTGGCAACCTGTCCATTCTTTATTGGCTGCAGATTTCTGTTTATGAAGGGCTATGTAATTATCAAGATTACTAGAACATTAAAGTATTAAAGAAGAGAAAATGAAATAAGTAATTTGTTTTGTGCTATTTCATCTTCTGCATTTCTAATGAATGTGACCTTTAACATTTGAATTAACATGAATTATTTTATGTTTTTAATTTGAATTATTTATATTGCTTACCCATGTGTGTCTTAGCTTCTTTGTACTGTTTAATCTCTGCATTGCTGTGGCCTTTTGCCTTATAACTTCTTTTGACATTTATTTGAATGAAGATGTTTGATTTGAATTTTGTTTCAAGTGAGATCATCACCTCAAATACCATCATCTGGAAGACAAGACACAGGAGCAGACAGTCAGAATAACTTAATAGTGTACATTGTTAGTGCTACTGTCATTTTTGCTGTCGTGGCCATAGTCATAGCCATCGTTGTAATTTGTTGCTGTCGAAGAAGAAGGAAAGCCAAACGGGCAAGGTATGTTTTGAAGTTAGATGTTACCTTTTTTGTTTCTTATTACTTATTGGTCATCATTGTTGTTGTCATCATCAGCATCGGGCTCCTTTTTATCCTAGACTTTGATCATCTACGTCACTGAAATTGTCGTCATCAGCATCATCTCCTTTTTATCCTAGACTTGATCATCTACGTCGCTGAAATTGTCATCATCAGCATCGGGCTCCTTTTTATCCTAGACTTTGATCATGTATACTGCTGAAATTATCATCATCAGCATCATCTCCTTTTTATCCTATACTTTGGTCATCTACGTCACTGAAATTGTCATAATCAGCATCATCTCCTTTTTATCCTAGACTTGATCATCTACGTCGCTGAAATTGTCATCATCAGCATCGGGCTCCTTTTTATCCTAGACTTTGATCATGTTTACTGCTGAAATTGTCATCATCAGCATCATCTCCTTTTTATCCTATACTTTGGTCATCTACGTCACTGAAATTGTCATAATCAGCATCAGCTCCTTTTTATCCTAGACTTTGATCATGTATACCACTGAAATTGTCATCGTCAGCATCGGGCTCCTTTTTATCCTAGACTTTGATCATGTTTACCGCTGAAATTGTCATCATCAGCATCATCTCCTTTTTATCCTAGACTTTGGTCATCTATGTCACTGAAATTGTCATCATCAGCATCAGGCTCCTTTTTATCCTAGACTTTGATTGTGTATACCGCAGAAATTGTCATCATCAGCATCGGACTCCTTTTTATCCTAGACTTTGATCGTGTATAACGCAGAAATTGTCATCATCAGCATCGGGCTCCTTTTTATCCTAGACTTTGATCATGTTTACCGCTGAAATTGTCACTATCAGCATCGGGCTCCTTTTTATCCTAGACTTTGATTGTGTATACCGCAGAAATTGTCATCATCAGCATCGGACTCCTTTTTATCCTAGACTTTGATCGTGTATAACGCAGAAATTGTCATCATCAGCATCGGGCTCCTTTTTATCCTAGACTTTGATCATGTATACCGCAGAAATTGTCATCATCAGCATCGGGCTCCTTTTTATCCTAGACTTTGATCATGTATACAGCTGAAATTGTCATCATCGGCATCGGGCTCCTTTTTATCCTAGACTTTGATCATGTATACAGCTGAAATTGTCATCATCGGCATCGGACTCCTTTTTATCCTAGACTTTGGTCATCTACGTCACTGAAATTGTCATCATCGGCATTGGGCTCCTTTTTATCCTAGACTTTGGTCATCTACGTCACTGAAATTGTCATCATCGGCATTGGGCTCCTCTTTATCCTAGACTTTGATCATGTTTACCGCAGAAATTGTCATCATCAGCATCATCTCCTTTTTATCCTAGACTTTGATCATGTATACAGCTGAAACTTGTCATCATCGGCATCGGACTCCTTTTTATCCTAGACTTTGATCATGTATACAGCTGAAATTGTCATCATCGGCATCGGACTCCTTTTTATCCTAGACTTTGGTCATCTACGTCACTGAAATTGTCATCATCGGCATCGGACTCCTTTTTATCCTAGACTTTGATCATGTATACCGCTGAAATTGTCATCATCAGCATCATCAACTTTGTTTTCATAATTATCAAGTAGGTCAGCATGGCCAAATGGATAAGAACACTCATTCTTAAAACATCCTGTGTGCTAATGCTGAGACATCAGGCTCAGCCCCTAAATCGGTCAGTTGGACTAAAATGTTGACTTCTCATCCTTGACCTGGGGATGTAAATTACAAGTACACAGCCCACACACAATATTCATTCCAGCATGGACATGCTGGAGTTCAAAGTGAGAATGAAAAAAATAAATGAAAGTCATTAACAAGTTAACCCTTTACAGGGCAGACGCTTGTACGTTTTTTAGCCCTGAATGGGCAAGATTTTTTCAGGTTCGGTAAAATTTCGGGTTGCGTTAGTAAAAACATCAAAAATATGGTGTTAGTCAACCGATTTTAGTTAAATAAACAACGCAATGAAGGGAAAAGCATGCAGAATATGTTACTCTTGTGATTGTGAAGACCTAGCTGTATTTATGAAATACAGCATATTGTTTGTGATTTTCTGTCATCTATACGGCAATTTACAAATACATTTTCAGAATCATAATCACTTTATTTAAAGTCCGACTCACGACTGTAACGCTTTTCACTGATATCTAGCTCCGATTAATAGTCAACTTTGGGCACTTTAATGTCACTTAAATTGAACCTAGCGAAATCTCGGCTATCACTTGAAGAATCGCCGAACTCCGTTTTGAAAAACTAAGCGTAAAAACCCCGAAAACTATCAAAAAAAGTCTGTAAAAGTCCGTTCAAATTCATAGTAGGCGCTTACAAATGGCGGCCACGTTGTCAAGCTATCGGTGAAAGCGAAAGTAGCCATCGGAAGTATCGTAAAGCCGAGAGATCACGTTTTTACAATGCATAATAGTATCGGACGGTTTCAGCCGCTCTGCCCGTTTAAGCGACCGGATGGAAATGGACGTTCTGCCTTGTAAAGGGTTAAAATGAAAGGAAAGTAACTTATTCTGTACCAGCAACTCATCGTACATTCATTGGTTGATTGTGAAAGTTAATGGCATATCCTTTACAGGACTTCGCAGTCAACCCCATCATATTGTTTTGCTGTTCGTGATCTCATGGCAAGTTTACGTTCAGTAGTTTGTCATTGATTTCTGAACGACCAGCACCCATACCACTTTGTAAAAAACCAAGCAAGGCAGTTTGCTGCCAAATTGCCTGCATCTGTGTTTCGAACATGGGATGCAGGATTACGAACTGCATCCATAACCCATTCGCCATGGAGCCGATGGTTGGTTGTGAAGCCTATGGAAAATAGTGAGTTTTAAATGAAATCTCAAGTACACCAGCATGGCCGAATGGATAAGAACGTGTGTTCTTAAACATCCAGTGTGCTGATGCCGAGGTAATGGGTTCAACTCCTACACTGGAACGCAGAGGTGTTTCCAAGGCACCAGGGCCAGGTTCTATACTGGCCAAGACCTACTAACACATACTAGTTGTGCGTCCTGGATAACAGGTCCCTTCGGGGTCCTGGCTAACATAGTAGGATCGCTGATTCTTCCAAAGTCAGAGAGTATCTGCCTGCACGGCGAGGAACCACCAATCTGCACACCAATAAGCCAGACATGGGACAACGGATACTCACGCAAACTTCAGTCAGGTATGACATCACACTGATGTTGGACAACAGGATATCTTCATCCGACATACAGGACTTCACGCTGGAGTTCACAGCCAGCGAACACAAGCAAGCAACAGTTGGACTAAAATGTTGACCTATTGTCCTTGACTTGGGGATGTAAATTACAAGTACTTCTGAAGTAGGAATGGGTTCAACTGATAGCGAGGGACACTCTTAATAGGGAAAGCTAATCCACACGCAAAATTCAGTCCAGCACTACTAGAAGTACTGTGTATGGACTACGCTTGAGTTCAAAGGAGCGAGCGTCCCCCAAAAAATCGTGATGCATTGGCATGCAAGGTGTTTCAGCCCTGGCATCTAACAGAGTGCACTTGGTGTAGCGACTTCCCTCCTGATCAATACCAGAGTAATATCTCATGGGAACTGTTGCAGATCTCTCCTGTCCTCCCTGAAAGTTGAGAGACTAGAGGGACATGCAAGACCCGTAATAGAACTTCACATCTACATAAAGGCTATTCAGAATGTGGCCAGACAGGAACATTATGCAGGAAGCCAAAGAACATTAATAAACCAACACAACTGATGGTGGTAGCTTCTAAACACTGCAGGATTTACTGAGGAGGGGAACCGAGCACTAATGGACTGAATGGTTCGATGTGCAATGAGGATGATCTGTCGACTAACTAATTAACTATTTAGACAGGTCATGATTCAACACAGCACATATAGACCAGCTGGACACAATAGGTTGCATAATAAATTGATTACAAAATTCAAGAGTGGCAAATCATCCATGTGCACACGTGTATTGACCCACAGACGTGAGATAACATATTCCAAGACTGCCCAAAATACAACATATCTATGTAAACTTTCCGTCCTAGAGAAACAACAGTGGAAGATAAACTCTATAGACCACTAAGTGAGTTAAAAAAAGACATAAGTTCATACAAGAGTCAACATTGCAGAAATAGACAAATTTCAAGCGAATGAAAGAAGAAGAAGAAAAATGTTTTTTGGCTGGCCAAGATGGAGGTCATGTTTTGTAAAGGACCAGTTAAATGGAGATGGTGACGACAACATTAAGGGTTAATGCGATATATTTCTGGTATGAGTGACTTGAAAAGTGAATGTATTATTGTTTCATACTTGTGGCTGTTATGTTTCAGGCTGGCTAGTCAAGGCAGTGAAATGAAAACAATGGGCCTGAACAAAGAAACAAGAGTTTTTCAAAATATTGCTGGTGGCAACACCCTTAACCGGCGAAGTGAGGACAACGATCAAATGATGTCCAGATTTTTGCCTCCCCCACCAACGATGGCACCTCCTCCACCAACATCATCAAAATCTAGAGTGGCCCCCGAGGCAGAAAAATTGTTGAAAGCTAACAGTGGCTGTTCTACATCCTCATCAGTAGCGCATGGCAGATCTGATACTCATCAACCAGAGTTTCTGCTTCCATCTGAGGATCTTGCCGCAGAGCACCATTATGAAGAAATACCAAGTGCTTCTAAAGCTATCAGGGCAAATGGACAAGAATGTGCAAACAGTGGTTATGAAACCGTGACAGTTATTAATGATAGTCAAAGTAATCATAAAGTTAAAGACACAGAGCTGGACAGTCGGAGTCGTGGGAAGAGTCCTCCCGTGGCAAAACCCAGGAAGAGTCTTGAACTTATTGATGTAGCAGATGACAATGTAGATGGTTATCTTGATGCCAGGATGATAGGCAGTGCCGTGTGATGTTTTCAAATGTCTGGAGCTTTTTAAACATAGGTAATCACATTCCGAGTATTGGATACTTTTTGGAACTGGAACTAAAGGTTATTGTATTTCTAAGTCTCTTCAGGGAGTTGAGTGGTCAGATGGGCATACAGAGAGGGGAAAATAGAAACAGATGGGAAGGATGATGGGAGAAAGAAACTTTTATAGAGAGAGAGAGAGAGAGAGAGAGAGAGAGAGAGAGAGAGAGAGAGAGAGAGAGAGAGATGGTAGCAGAGAATGTTTGAAAGGTACTTAATCAGTCCTATTTGATGTACAGTAAAAGGGACATGACTTTTGGTCACAATCTTTACTTTGTATGAATGATCTCCCTAACTTTGTATGACAGATCCCCTCTGTTATTTTTGCGTAAATTCATTATCCCCCATACTTCGTCCATTGAGCGGGATCCCATAATTTGTAAAAATGATCTTAATTTTTTGCCAGAGATCTTGTTTTCTTTGTATGTGAGAGTGGTCTCTCTTTGAGAGTGTTCTCCAATAATTTACATAAATGATTGACCTCCCTTGGACAAGTCTCATCTTATAAGTTGCTTAAATAGTCATGTATGTCATATATGTAAATATATTTATTTCTTGTTTGTCGCACCACTTGCAATTTGGAAACACAGACAAGGAATCTTTCATGTAATCGGCTACATTCCAGTATTTATCATCCACTTAAATATTTCAAGAATACTCAAAGCTTTGTATTATGTGAATAGTCATTATATAAAGAGGAAGTGACAATGGCAACCCTTCAGTTTCAAATTCTTAACTTCAGAAACAGTCACTGGCAGTTCATTTAAAACATTTTTACACAGATTATCTAAAATGAAACCAACAGAGCATATGGCTGCGTTATTAAAGTTAAAAAAACAAAAACATTGTAACTAAGTTGCTTGAAAATACAAAACAATTGCAGTATTACATTACTAGTGCATGTGTCTGTAGATAATTTATTCCTTGCTATGGTGTGTGTAACATGTAAAATGGAAGAAGAGATTAACATGGTTCAAGCTGGATTTATTCAAGGAAGAGGAACTAGTGATCACATACTCAACATGCGTTTAATAATAGAGAAGTGCAGAGAATTTAATGTAAACCTATTCTCATGTTTTGTGGATTATTCAAAGGCATTTGACTATGTACAACATCAGAAACTTTGGGAAATCATGAGGAATATGGGCTTTCCATCACATGTACTACAACTCATAAAAATGCTCTACCTAGACCAACAAGCAGTGGTTAGAATTGATGTTGAGACATAAGATTTGTTTGACATCAAGCAAGGAGTCCATCAGGGCTGTGCTGTCACCCTGTTTGTTTAACTGTACGCCGGAAATAGAATGAGAAATGTCAGAGATGATATAACCAGGGAGCAATATGATGCCCTAAATATCAGTGGTCATGAAATACCAGAGATTCGGTATGCTGATGATACAGTATTACTATCCACATCACAGACTGGTATAGAAAACCTAATAACCTCAACCCAAAGAAATAGTCAAAATCACAACTTATATCTTAACATAGCAAAAAAAAGATAATGCATACAGATAAAACTACTATGGGGAAAGAAATATACGTTAATGAGGAAAAATTGGAGGTGGGGAAAATTGTGAATATCTTGGGTCATTGATTACCAACAATGGTGACACAATGAAAGAAATTAAAAGACGAATATCTATTGCTCTTCAAAGACTAAAACAACTGAATAAATTGTGGAGTGGGACAGATAGACCTACAAAAATTATATTTTTAAGAGCATGCATCTTTCCCATTGCAACATACGCATGTGAGACCTGGAAACTTACTAAACAAGCTGATCAGCGCATAAATGCCTTTGAATATAAATGTTATAGGTGGGCTCTAAGAATATCTTGAGTAAAGAAAAGAACAAATGCATCGATACTTCACGAGCTGAATATTGAAGAAGGTTGGCTATTCAAGATGATAGAACAAAGAAAATTGAAATATTTTGGTCACTTGACGTCACAAAAGTTTGGAGAGAACAATAAAGGAGGGGTTTATGCCTGGGAAGAGAGGAAGAGGAAGGCCAAAGAGAAGATGGGTGCAGGATGTGGTGGATGATCTCCAGATGGGTGTATCGGACACTGGACATCTTGCTTGTGATCGAGAAGTTTTCCTGAAGGTTGTTATGGGAGCGAGGTTCTGCAAAGGACATGCTACTGAATGAATGAATGAATGGTGTGTGTATGTCTGTCTCTTACCTGTGCTGTCACTGCTCTGTGTACATATCAGGTTTTCCCAATTTTATGTTTGACCTGGTAGAATGAAATTTGTACCTTACGGATGTCTGTAAATGTGACATATTGCCAACCTAACCACCCACTTTTCACATAGTGATACAAAGTAAAGGTAATCAAATGCCTTTTGAGTATGGAATGACTGGTTTTCACATATGCTAGGTCTTGGTTTTATTAGGTCGGGTGTTCAGCTGCCTCCCACCAGTGAGAGTAAAATGCAAAGGTAGTCCATTGTAGACACTGCCATGTAGTATCAAATGTTAAGGCACACATAATCTAGGTCATGGCATAATGAGGTGGGATGGCCAGGTCACTGCCTTTCTTTATCATTCAATTTCAAGACTGTTTTATGAAGCTGTGTCAATCCTAAAGCTTACTGATCAGAAAGCATAAACCCTGCCACTGTGGGTTGATTTAACCCGGACCATTGACCCAGCCTTAACTAGGGACCAGGAAAGTCTTGGGAAGAAACAGCTGCCAACATGACACAGACCACATCAGCCACCAGGTGGCGTTTGGTCTATAAAAACATGGCTCTAGCACCGTATGCTCAATATCCCTTATTGTGTGTGAAAGGGTCGTTGACCACTTGCTAACTCTGGGTCTTGATGAACCAGCACACAAAACAGTACATCAGTGCAACCACATTCTAGAGATTATCAGATCATAACTGCAGATGTAAGAACAAACATGTCAGACACACCGCAACACATTAACGAAAGAGAAGAGAAGATGGGTGCAGGATGTGGCAGATGATCTCCAGATGGGTGTATCGGACGCGGGACATCTCGCTTATGACCGAGAAGTTTTCCAGAAGGTTGTGATGGGAGTGAAGTTCTGCCAAGGACATGCTACTGAATGAATGAGCTTGTCATTACTTTCCAAACGGCTGACTTTATACCATTTGTGAAAATCAGGGCCAGGAGGTCTGCTTCCAAATTGCTTGCAGCTGACGTCAAACCTAGTATGTCGAGATTGTGAACTGTATTCACTAGCCCCACGTCATATTATCAGTTGTCATAATAAGTATGAGATGATGAGTAGGGAAACACAAGTCCTTAGTGCATTCACTAGCCCCACATCACATCACCAGTTATAACAACAAATTTGAGATGATGAGTAGGGAAACATAAGTCAGTAGTGCATTCACTAGCCCCACATCACATCACCAGTTATAATAACAAATTTGAGATGATGAGTAGGGAAACATAAGTCAGTAGTGCATTCACTAGCCCCACATCACATCACCAGTTGTAACAACAAATTTGAGATGATGAGTAGGGAAACACAAGTCAGTAGTGCATTCACTAGCCCCCAGGTCACATTATGAGTTGTCATAATTGGTATATTTTAATGAATATGGAAACACAAGTCAATAGTACATTCACTAGCCCCACTTCACATCACCAGTTGTCGTAACAAGTGTGAGATGATGAATAGGGAAACACAAGTCAGTAGTGCATTCACTAGCTCCACATCACATCACCAGTTGTCATAACAAGTGTGAGATGATGAATAGGGAAACACAAGTCAGTAGTGCATTCACTAGCCCCACATCACATCACCAGTTGTCATAACAAGTGTGAGATGATGAATAGGGAAACACAAGTCAGTAGTGCATTCACTAGCCCCACATCACATCACCAGTTGTCATAACGAGTGTGAGATGATGAATAGGGAAACACAAGTCAGTAGTGCATTCACTAGCCCCACATCACATCACCAGTTATAACAACAAATTTGAGATGATGAGTAGGGAAACATAAGTCAGTAGTGCATTCACTAGCCCCACATCACATCACCAGTTGTAACAACAAATTTGAGATGATGAGTAGGGAAACACAAGTCAGTAGTGCATTCACTAGCCCCCAGGTCACATTATGAGTTGTCATAATTGGTATATTTTAATGAATATGGAAACACAAGTCAATAGTACATTCACTAGCCCCACTTCACATCACCAGTTGTCGTAACAAGTGTGAGATGATGAATAGGGAAACACAAGTCAGTAGTGCATTCACTAGCCCCACATCACATCACCAGTTGTCATAACAAGTGTGAGATGATGAATAGGGAAACACAAGTCAGTAGTGCATTCACTAGCCCCACATCACATCACCAGTTGTCATAACAAGTGTGAGATGATGAATAGGGAAACACAAGTCAGTAGTGCATTCACTAGCCCCACATCACATCACCAGTTGTCATAACGAGTGTGAGATGATGAATAGGGAAACACAAGTCAGTAGTGCATTCACTAGCCCCACATCACATCACCAGTTGTCATAACTAGTGTGAGATGATGAATAGGGAAACACAAGTCAGTAGTGCATTCACTAGCCCCACATCACATCACCAGTTGTCATAACGAGTGTGAGATGATGAATAGGGAAACACAAGTCAGTAGTGCATTCACTAGCCCCACATCACATCACCAGTTGTCATAACAAGTGTGAGATGATGAATAGGGAAACACAAGTCAGTAGTGCATTCACTAGCCCCACATCACATCACCAGTTGTCATAACAAGTGTGAGATGATGAATAGGGAAACACAAGTCAGTAGTGCATTCACTAGCCCCACATCACATCATCAGTTGTCATAACAAGTGTGAGATGATGAATAGGGAAACACAAGTCAGTAGTGCATTCACTAACCCCACATCACATCACCAGTTGTCATAACAAGTGTGAGATGATGAATAGGGAAACACAAGTCAGTAGTGCATTCACTAGCATCACATCACCAGTTGTCATAACGAGTGTGCGATGATGAATACGGAAACACAAGTCAGTAGTGCATTCACTAGCCCCACATCACATCACCAGTTGTCATAACGAGTGTGAGATGATGAATAGGGAAACACAAGTCAGTAGTGCATTCACTAGCCCCACATCACATCACCAGTTGTCATAACAAGTGTGAGATGATGAATAGGGAAACACAAGTCAGTAGTGCATTCACTAGCCCCACATCACATCACCAGTTGTCATAACGAGTGTGAGATGATGAATAGGGAAACACAAGTCAGTAGTGCATTCACTAGCCCCACATCACATCACCAGTTGTCATAACAAGTGTGAGATGATGAATAGGGAAACACAAGTCAGTAGTGCATTCACTAGCCCCACATCACATCACCAGTTGTCATAACGAGTGTGAGATGATGAATAGGGAAACACAAGTCAGTAGTGCATTCACTAGCCCCACATCACATCACCAGTTGTCATAACTAGTGTGAGATGATGAATAGGGAAACACAAGTCAGTAGTGCATTCTCTAGCCCCACATCACATCACCAGTTGTCATAACGAGTGTGAGATGATGAATAGGGAAACACAAGTCAGTAGTGCATTCACTAGCCCCACATCACATCACCAGTTGTCTTAACAAGTGTGAGATGATGAATAGGGAAACACAAGTCAGTAGTGCATTCACTAGCCCCACATCACATCACCAGTTGTCATAACAAGTGTGAGATGATGAATAGGGAAACACAAGTCAGTAGTGCATTCACTAGCCCCACATCACATCATCAGTTGTCATAACAAGTGTGAGATGATGAATAGGGAAACACAAGTCAGTAGTGCATTCACTAACCCCACATCACATCACCAGTTGTCATAACAAGTGTGAGATGATGAATAGGGAAACACAAGTCAGTAGTGCATTCACTAGCCCCACATCACATCACCAGTTGTCATAACAAGTGTGAGATGATGAATAGGGAAACACAAGTCAGTAGTGCATTCACTAGCCCCACATCACATCATCAGTTGTCATAACAAGTGTGAGATGATGAATAGGGAAACACAAGTCAGTAGTGCATTCACTAACCCCACATCACATCACCAGTTGTCATAACAAGTGTGAGATGATGAATAGGGAAACACAAGTCAGTAGTGCATTCACTAGCATCACATCACCAGTTGTCATAACGAGTGTGCGATGATGAATAGGGAAACACAAGTCAGTAGTGCATTCACTAGCCCCACATCACATCACCAGTTGTCATAACGAGTGTGAGATGATGAATAGGGAAACACAAGTCAGTAGTGCATTCACTAGCCCCACATCACATCACCAGTTGTCATAACAAGTGTGAGATGATGAATAGGGAAACACAAGTCAGTAGTGCATTCACTAGCCCCACATCACATCACCAGTTGTCATAACGAGTGTGAGATGATGAATAGGGAAACACAAGTCAGTAGTGCATTCACTAGCCCCACATCACATCACCAGTTGTCATAACAAGTGTGAGATGATGAATAGGGAAACACAAGTCAGTAGTGCATTCACTAGCCCCACATCACATCACCAGTTGTCATAACGAGTGTGAGATGATGAATAGGGAAACACAAGTCAGAGCAGTTCCTAACCAAAAGGAGGTGTGATATATCACGAGTAGTGAAGTGAAGGACCCTGTCACTGCTCTGAGATATATGGTGCTAGCCCCATATTTTTATAGATCAATGGGCACTCCATGGGTGATGCGGCCAACATCATACCAGCAGCCTTTACTTGCTAGGACATTTTCTGGTACCTATTTTTAGGCTGGGCCATCCTGGGAGCCCAGACCAGTTTGAAAAATCAACATCAGTGGGGTTTTGAAAACCTGGCCACTGGGCAGGCAGGCAAGAAGGCTGGCCACTGTGTAACCACAGCTCGGTGGAATATGTGGGACTTCTTCTACTTCTGGAGCCCATGCATCACAACAATCGTGGACAAGTCCAAGGGGGAGAAGGAATTATTTTCTGGTGTAGAGAGAATCTTGTATTTTTTGGTGAAGAAGAAATTCTGTTTTATTTTCTGAAGAAGAACAAAATTATTTTCAGTGGGAGAAGGAATAATTTTCCAGTGTGAGAATGAAATATTGTGCGTCAAAGAAGGAATTATTTTTCCACCACGGCTCTTTGCTTGATCCAGTAAAGGTAGTCCAATGGGGATATTGCATTGCAGTGTGAAGTAGAGGGTGTATTATTAATGACTGTGGAGGTTTTGAAAATATTGCCGTTCCAAGTTTTGTATTTACCTTTCATATTGCATGAACTTCACAGACGGTGAATACGAATCTTAGAACGGCACTATTTTCAAAAACTCCAGAGTCATTAAAAATACACCCTATATTAGGTCTTCACATATTTTAGGCCAGGGCATAAGGGGTTGAGATGGCCCACTTCTTTCCTTTTCAGAAAATGCTGATAATTACATGGTCCTCATTTTATGAGGCTGTGTCAGCCCCAGAGGTGTATTGCTTGGAAGTAATAATTATGCTATTTATAGGCTGTGTCAGCCCCAGAGGTGTATTGCTTGGAAGTAATAATTATGCTATTTTTGGGGGTTGAACCTAGACTACTGCCATGATAAGCAAATGGACTAACCACAAAGCTGTAGCAGCTTGTCTAGCCCCACATGAATGAAGTTTTTGGGAAGTAAAGGTGATTTTAAAAAAAGAATAGGTCACCCTCACCCCATAATGCTGCAACCTTGTATGTGGAGTTTTAATTTCACACTGCTACTGCAACATTTACTATTGGATTACTTTATCATCCCTTACTGTAAACACTAAATCATGTTGAAGTATTTTCTTACATTGTGTGTGTGTTGCCTTCATGTCTATTCTACAAATTTGACAGCAGCAATGTCAAAACAATTGTTGGTAGGGAAACCACTAGAGTGTTTGCCTCATCTCATGTCACAGCTTTAAATATTGTAACCAACATTTGCTCTTGTCATTGCCTTAGTGTTCACTTTTTAAAATTGTATTTATAATTAATATTTATGTATGTTGCATATACATTTACGTGGATCGTAAACTTTAAATACATCAAGCCGTGATCTTGCTCTGCAAAATATTTTGGTAGGAGAGTATTTAGGAGAATACCTGGTCACTGTATTGCCTTTTTTCATAATGAAATGCGTAATGAAAGGTTAAAGGTTAGGGGAACAGTTTCATTGTACCAGGTTTACCCCTTCTGGCCCGGTCTCTCCGTAAAACGACAAGTTGCCTGTTGAGAGCATCTCACACAGGAAAAGCTCTGTAACCTCAGCTATGACCCTCCAGGAGGCTCTGGATAAAGTTACACTCATGGTCTGAACGACACAATCCAAAAAAGAACTCATGACCTTAAGAGTGTGAGGCAAATAGCTTGACTACTTCGCCACGAAGACCCAGATATAACATCAGTGCTTCATAGGTGCCATAATACCGGGTGTTTGTAAAGTCTCATTACATTTTGTATCTAGAACAAATTTGAAAAATGAAGTACATGATGTCATAAAAAAATGTGCTCCACAGTCCATTGTGAAGCAATATGCAGTGAATGGCTGTTGTCTGCTGGCATAATTCTTTGCAGAAAGTTTTCTTTGCAGAAAAAATTCCAAACAGAATGGTGTTATCAACGGATTAAAGACATTTTCAAATTTGTTCTACATACAAAGTGTAGTGAGACTTTACAAACAGCTTGTAGTATATCAGTATTGCACTCCTCTTGTGGCTCAGGATTCAGGCACCCATTTGAGGTCAGACATCTTATGATTACATGGCTTCGGGGCTGACCCAGTCTCATAAAATAGCTACCAGAACATTCTCTAGAGGTCAAGCGTTCAACTTGATGATGAACACACCAGCCATCAAGTGCCGACTGCTCATGAAAGGGTAGACCTAGCGTCATATTGACCATGATGAGAGGATGTCAAGAATCATCTTTCACTGCCTTCCACTGTCCACTTTTCCCATGAATCTTACATCCTTGGTCTGCCTACTGTTGCTGGTAGGCACAAGGTGATGCAAGCGAAGGCATACCTCAGAGTAGCTGCAGACACAGATCACCCGTTGCATGAGGCGCTGGACGTAGTTAAGGGTCAGAGACTGATAAGAGGGAAATCATGGATGGCTCAGGCGGAGGATACGATCAGACAGGTGTGCCCCTTGGAGGACATTAGGCGAGGAGAGGAGTGGGTCAGAGTGCCAGCCGTGCAGTCAGACTTGTGCAGAGTTATAATCACATTGAGCCGGGAGTGCAGGGAATGGCCAGCAGGAGCCACGGAAGTGGAAATTCAGCAATTAATTCAGGAAAATTCTCGCCCGGGTGATGTGATTATCTACATGGATGGGTCGGTGTTGAGAGGTAGGAGAAGTGCTTGGGGGTTCTTGGCAAAAACTAATGGTCAGCGTTTGGTGCAGGAGAGCCTGGCGTATGATGACACTACATCTAGCTTAAGAATGGAGGTGGAGGCGGTCAGTGCAGCTTTCCGCTGGATAGAAAACACGATACATACACATATTGTGATTGTAACTGACTCAGAAAGCATGCTGAGAAGGGTGAGAACAGGCAAGCTTCGTGCAGAGTGGCTTGCTTCGCTTCGGAGGTCACGGGTAGCAAGCATCACCTGGATCTTTTCTCCTGGGCATGCCGGTGTG
>OY992883.1:91287013-91289513 GCA_963921405.1 Cepaea hortensis | reverse complement strand
TACCTATCTCTCTCACAACCGACCAAGGGATTTTACCCTTTCAAACATCGTTCTGAACAAATGACGCAACTCTGGCATCTACAAACTCAACAATAAAAATGTATTGTACAAAAGAGTGAAGATAATGTGGATGTAGTGCAGATCTGTCTGATGTAAACTAATCGCTACAAGACAGATTTAGTGGAGGCTCCCATAAGAAGGATGTCATCATTGTACACGTGCTAGAGCACTGTCACATAACATGGGAATGTCACTTAGCTTCTCGCTGCAGGTCCTCAGTCTTCGACCAGATATCACCTCCTCCGAGTTGACAGCAAGTCAGGATAATGACACCAGGACACTTGAGCATGTGTCTAAATGATACTCAGAATTTCCATCCACATCCGATCATGTAGATGCCTCCATAAAAGGTATAACTTAATTCCAGAATATTAGTTGGCTAATACATCAGGTTCTATCAGCCACCCAAGGTATGTGAAAAAACGTGTATCCACTAACAGTAGCACAACAAAACAATCCATATTTATAGTAGCACAGTTCGTAAGTTACTGTTCATAGAAGCACAATATCCATTGTCTAGTTTTCCAATAGAAAACCTAATTCGAGTGACCCAAGTGTTGGATGATATTACACGAAGTTGAGTGGTAGTCGGGAAGGTAATCAGTGGTACAGCTGGACGATCACATGAACACCATACTTGCCCAGACTCCCTTTTCATAACATGGTGGATAAGTCATCCTGGAACTACTCTGAGAGTATATATGACTGACCGGGTGATGGGCAGTAGGATCACCTCACGTTGACTGGTCTGTCCGGACTGCTGATGTTGGCACAGGACGATGGTTAAAATGACCGTCCATCACTCCTCTCAGGAAGGTAGAATCTGGCAAAGTGACAAAGACAACCCTCTGTGAGAATCGCATGACTATGACCTATCATATGTGGATACACCTCTTCCCGGTACTCAGACAGGGAATCACCTCCCCAAAGGGGCTGTGGTTCAATTACAGGCCATACCTCACGGCCAGAGGAAGAATAGGGTCTGGGGTCCGACAAGCAGCCGAATAGACCATCTGTCTCCCTGTACTGGGGATAGAGTGAACCGGCGGTGATTGGTCATGAGTGTCTGCGCCCCAATTCCCCAGGGGAAGTCTTATAATGACATACAGAGTTAGAGGGTTTACAGTACCCATAGGCAAGATGGCCCTGAAGGAGGGCCGTTGGCAAAGCCCCTTCCAGCTCCTCCAAGGTAGTCCTGCTCTCCCCAGTTCATCATCCCTTTAACCATCAGAACATGTCTGCCGTATCATTCCTCTTTCTTTCCCCTCCCCGTTGTCCTCCTCACAGGAACCCACTATAGATTAGGATGGTAGTCCGTTAAGGAGACTTAGAACATAAAGAGTATGAGGAAGCCAAAGAAAAACCAGTGGTCGCCCCACCAAAAGATGCGAACTTTGATATACGCGGGATCTTTCAAATGACCTCCGATTCGATAGAGGACATTTCCACGAGATTCGTCTTGTCTGGCCGATTCGCCCGATATCTCACTCGATATCTTTTAGTTACGCCTTCACCGACTTCCGGTTGTGTAGACTACGCCGGTGTTCAAAGGCGGCCTAGGAGTGCACTCACATTGCTATCACTCAGGCCAATCCTATTTCTCCCCCAACTATTTCTGGCGGGGAAGACTAGGCGTTCGATACCTGTATTTTTTTTTTTTACAGCAGTTCAGACTGTTGGAAACAGGCCAGAAATTGGGTCATGTCAACAAGCCTGCTTGTTGGAGAAATTTACACGCTCACCTTTGACCTACGGGCGAACATGGCCTAATGCAATCGACAACCTTGGGTGTTTGCAATTCCGACACCAACTGATCTAAGAATGGTAACATTCTTACCTTTTATTCGGTTAGGCAGTTTGAAGTATGGGACCTCGTCCAACCTAGGGATGTAATGGCTACAGTCTTTAAACCGTATGTTGACACTGGCACCAATTCTTCTTATAACTGCAACCACACAGAACCTCCTGCCAGCTGGCCAGAACAACAATCATCTCCCTCGGTTCACTTTCCAGTCACTGTGACTGCGCGACCGGGACAGGAGTTCCTGTACCAACATCACTCGAACCTTCCAGAACACAAGGGCGTAAGCCTCCACTGCCTTAGGGGTAAAAGATTACTGGGGTTATTCCCCTTTGACTGCAAAAGATGCTGTAGGCCGAGAGATGGGTGTGAGTCTGGCAAATTAAACATCTTCTGGTCGAATTCTCTAGGCATTGTGTGACAGAGACGATGTGACAGGTTACAACATTTGCACGAGTAGAAGGGTGGGTTACAACACTGGGCAAATTAGCAGAAGATACAATGGGACAGATTACAACAGTTAAAATATGAGAAGATACAATCTGGCAGATAACAGCAGTCAAATGAGCAGAAGATACAATCGGAAAGAATAACGCAAGCATGTCCACACATACAAGGACTAAGAATGGATTGAAATAT
>OY992883.1:91277013-91282013 GCA_963921405.1 Cepaea hortensis | reverse complement strand
TTTTGCTAGAAGTCCACGTGATAAAACCCCGGCCCCTCACCGGGGCTTGAACACGCGATCTCTAGCACAAGAGGATGACACCATACCTTGAGACCACTCAGTCCAATATATGGAAGTGAGCAAGTGAAGAAGCCATGAGCAGGACGTGGCGATTCCCTGGGTGAGACCAGTACCAGAGCGCTATTGTCGGCTCTGCAATTATGGAAACCTCCTTGGATGGAGGGGAATGTCCATGGTCTGCCCCTGATGAGGGCTTGACCAGCTGGGATGTGGACGGCACCACAACAGTGAGCGTCGAAAGTCCTTCAAAACACCCGGGAAGGCAAACCAGGTCAACATACGCCCGCTAAAGTCGGATGTGTCGGCCTAAGGGCGTAAATAAACAAACACAACGCAACTACATAAGGAAAAAAACCACTCCTGATGAACGCAGAAGAAGACGAATAAATGGACAGATCATTCAATCTCACAGGTTATATTTACCCGAATAGAAGAGACAATCTCACAGGTTACAACATTTACACGTGTAGAAGAGACAGTCTGACAGGTTACAACATTTGCACGAGCGGAAGGGAGAATTGGACAGGTTACAACACTTACACGAGTAGAAGAGACAATCTGACAGGTTACAACACTTGCACGAGTAGAATAGACACTCTGGTAGGTTACAACACTTGCACGAGCAGAAGGGTGGATTGCAACACTGGGCAAATTAGCAGAAGATACAATGGGAAAGATTACAACAGTTAAAATATAAGAAGATACTATCAGGCAGATAACCGCAGTCAAATGAGCAGAGGATACAATCGGGCAGGTTACAACACTTACATGAGTAGAAGAGACAATCTGACAGGTTTCAACACTTACACGAGTAGAAGAGACAATGTGACAGGTTACAACATTTGCACGAGTAGAAGAGACTGTCACAGCTTCCCTGGGGTGAAGGGAACAGGCTATCACACTTATATATATATATATATATATATATATATATATATATATATATATATATATATATATATATATATATATGGACATTCATATATATATATATATATGCCGATGCTCGACGCTCAGAGGAAAGGCGAGACGGACATATAATCAGATTGCTACTGGAACTATTAGTGTTGGAACTCTTCGCTGGCTGCTGAGGATGGGGACGGAGCGCTTATGGGAATGTCCCGAATGCTGTGATGTCGGTTCCTAAATCAATCAATCAATCAATCAATCATATATATATATATATATATATATATATATATATATATATATATATATATATATATATATATATATATATATATATATATATATATATATATATATCGGGATGTCCACAGATCTGGGACTGGAACTATTTCAGTCTACGACCCCAGCAGCCTTCGGATACCTATCTCTCTCACAACCGACCAAGGGATTTTACCCTTTCAAACATCGTTCTGAACAAATGACGCAACTCTGGCATCTACAAACTCAACAATAAAAATGTATTGTACAAAAGAGTGAAGATAATGTGGATGTAGTGCAGATCTGTCTGATGTAAACTAATCGCTACAAGACAGATTTAGTGGAGGCTCCCATAAGAAGGATGTCATCATTGTACACGTGCTAGAGCACTGTCACATAACATGGGAATGTCACTTAGCTTCTCGCTGCAGGTCCTCAGTCTTCGACCAGATATCACCTCCTCCGAGTTGACAGCAAGTCAGGATAATGACACCAGGACACTTGAGCATGTGTCTAAATGATACTCAGAATTTCCATCCACATCCGATCATGTAGATGCCTCCATAAAAGGTATAACTTAATTCCAGAATATTAGTTGGCTAATACATCAGGTTCTATCAGCCACCCAAGGTATGTGAAAAAACGTGTATCCACTAACAGTAGCACAACAAAACAATCCATATTTATAGTAGCACAGTTCGTAAGTTACTGTTCATAGAAGCACAATATCCATTGTCTAGTTTTCCAATAGAAAACCTAATTCGAGTGACCCAAGTGTTGGATGATATTACACGAAGTTGAGTGGTAGTCGGGAAGGTAATCAGTGGTACAGCTGGACGATCACATGAACACCATACTTGCCCAGACTCCCTTTTCATAACATGGTGGATAAGTCATCCTGGAACTACTCTGAGAGTATATATGACTGACCGGGTGATGGGCAGTAGGATCACCTCACGTTGACTGGTCTGTCCGGACTGCTGATGTTGGCACAGGACGATGGTTAAAATGACCGTCCATCGCTCCTCTCAGGAAGGTAGAATCTGGCAAAGTGACAAAGACAACCCTCTGTGAGAATCGCATGACTATGACCTATCATATGTGGATACACCTCTTCCCGGTACTCAGACAGGGAATCACCTCCCCAAAGGGGCTGTGGTTCAATTACAGGCCATACCTCACGGCCAGAGGAAGAATAGGGTCTGGGGTCCGACAAGCAGCCGAATAGACCATCTGTCTCCCTGTACTGGGGATAGAGTGAACCGGCGGTGATTGGTCATGAGTGTCTGCGCCCCAATTCCCCAGGGGAAGTCTTATAATGACATACAGAGTTAGAGGGTTTACAGTACCCATAGGCAAGATGGCCCTGAAGGAGGGCCGTTGGCAAAGCCCCTTCCAGCTCCTCCAAGGTAGTCCTGCTCTCCCCAGTTCATCATCCCTTTAACCATCAGAACATGTCTGCCGTATCATTCCTCTTTCTTTCCCCTCCCCGTTGTCCTCCTCACAGGAACCCACTATAGATTAGGATGGTAGTCCGTTAAGGAGACTTAGAACATAAAGAGTATGAGGAAGCCAAAGAAAAACCAGTGGTCGCCCCACCAAAAGATGCGAACTTTGATATACGCGGGATCTTTCAAATGACCTCCGATTCGATAGAGGACATTTCCACGAGATTCGTCTTGTCTGGCCGATTCGCCCGATATCTCACTCGATATCTTTTAGTTACGCCTTCACCGACTTCCGGTTGTGTAGACTACGCCGGAGTTCAAAGGCGGCCTAGGAGTGCACTCACATTGCTATCACTCAGGCCAATCCTATTTCTCCCCCAAATATTTCTGGCGGGGAAGACTAGGCGTTCGATACCTGTATTTTTTTTTTTTACAGCAGTTCAGACTGTTGGAAACAGGCCAGAAATTGGGTCATGTCAACAAGCCTGCTTGTTGGAGAAATTTACACGCTCACCTTTGACCTACGGGCGAACATGGCCTAATGCAATCGACAACCTTGGGTGTTTGCAATTCCGACACCAACTGATCTAAGAATGGTAACATTCTTACCTTTTATTCGGTTAGGCAGTTTGAAGTATGGGACCTCGTCCAACCTAGGGATGTAATGGCTACAGTCTTTAAACCGTATGTTGACACTGGCACCAATTCTTCTTATAACTGCAACCACACAGAACCTCCTGCCAGCTGGCCAGAACAACAATCATCTCCCTCGGTTCACTTTCCAGTCACTGTGACTGCGCGACCGGGACAGGAGTTCCTGTACCAACATCACTCGAACCTTCCAGAACACAAGGGCGTAAGCCTCCACTGCCTTAGGGGTAAAAGATTACTGGGGTTATTCCCCTTTGACTGCAAAAGATGCTGTAGGCCGAGAGATGGGTGTGAGTCTGGCAAATTAAACATCTTCTGGTCGAATTCTCTAGGCATTGTGTGACAGAGACGATGTGACAGGTTACAACATTTGCACGAGTAGAAGGGTGGGTTACAACACTGGGCAAATTAGCAGAAGATACAATGGGACAGATTACAACAGTTAAAATATGAGAAGATACAATCTGGCAGATAACAGCAGTCAAATGAGCAGAAGATACAATCGGAAAGAATAACGCAAGCATGTCCACACATACAAGGACTAAGAATGGATTGAAATATCTTCCATAAAGACGTAACCACATTGGACAGAGAGAGAGAGAGAGAGAGAGAGAGAGAGAGAGAGAGAGAGAGAGAGAGAGAGAGAGAGAGAGAGAGAGAGAGAGAGAGAGAGAGTAGAAAACGGTGTAATTGTATTCCTGAATTAAAGGGCCAACCCACACTTGAGAGATTAAAATGTCAGCTGAAATGGCGCAATAGTATATCCTAACTGTTCTGTGTATCGTACAGAGCAATCTATTTTGGAGATTCTCATACGGAGTCAGGAGGAAGGTCGTTGCTGAACGGAATGTGGACTATATGTGTACAATCTAAGAATAAAGATGGAGGTGACCGCGATCACCGCTGATTTGGAGTGGCTAGCTAGTACTCAAGTCACCCGACCAGTCTGTATGAGTGTTTCTCACTCAGTACTACGTAAAGATCAAAATGGACACATGTGGTATAAGCGGGTCCTAGATCGAAGGGAACAGACCAAGAGGAAGACCGAGAGGAAAATACCTGGATGGCTTGGCCACATGGCATGGACGAGACAAGAACACTGAGCTGATCCACGACGCTGGTGATCGAGTGAAATGGCGAGCCATGAACGCCCACGCTTTCCGGCATGGCACAAGATTGATTAAAGAATGGACACGTCTGTCGTACAAAGATCTACATGGATATACTGTCTGGATCATGCTGGAGCGTCAGGTACTGAACGAGCAGATCTGTTGGCTTCAGAAGCACCAGTTATTGGAACCCTCAGGATGGTAAAGGTGGATACACCAGAGGTTCTCAACCGGTGGGGAATTCCCTTCCCCCCCCCCAAAGTGGTGGGGATTTTAGGGTTTTCAGGGGGTGGGGGAATTAAGAACACAGCTTGGCATACTCAAAATGGCTTCAGGCACACTATCCTGGTTGTCTATTGAGCATTTTGTTTGATGAAGCACAATTTTCTGGCATTCTGGTATTAAGTGACAATTCTTTGCCAGTTTAGCTGTTTGTTTGTTGTAATATGATTAATTTGGTGTGTTAGTAAAATATTGTGAATATACAAAATTCACCTTTTGAGGCTGACAATTTTGAATAAAGGGAAATTCTTCTTCTTTCGTTCGCTGGAAAGAGGGGAATAAC